>JAQIXJ010001183.1:0-22751 GCA_034700185.1 Phthiracarus laevigatus
GCGCAATGTTTGCATCTGCGAACTATTCTTAAACAATGCAAACCCAGTTTAAGTAAAGTTCGTGTCGCTGTTGTGGACAATTTTCAAGGCGAAGAAAACGATATTATTCTCCTTTCTTTTGTTAGAAGTAATAGCAGTGGTAAAATTGGATTCGTTAAAACCGCAAATCGTGTAAACGTTGCACTTTCCAGAGCTAAACAAGGCATGTATTGTATCGGCAATTTTGATTGCTTATCGCAGAATACTCAATTATGGAAGAATTTAAAAGCAGATTTCATCGAAAAGGATATATTCAGCGATTCATTAGAAATATATAGTGCCAGAATCATCCGCAACGAAGAATATGCGTATCAGAAGCCTGCGATTTTAATAAAGCATCTGAAGGAGGTTGCGATAAGCGTTGCGAACAGATTCTAAAATGCAACCATAAATGTCCACTTTTGTGCCATACTTACGATAAAAACCATGAAAGAGTTGCATGCAAAGTACAGTGCACTAATATTATCTGCGATTCAAAACATGAATGCCAAAAACCGTGTCATTTAGGGATGGATTGTGGCAAATGTTTTAAATTTGTTAAAAAAAGGATACCGAATTGCAAACACGAAGTTTTGATGGCCTGCTATTACGATCCATCGGAGTTTCATTGTCCAAAGCAATGCAATAAAAATCGTTCATGTGGTCATCGATGCAAATATAGTTGTGGATATAATTGCGATCAGTTTCCGTGCAAAGTAGAGGTCTCGCGCCGATTAGTTTGTAGCCATAAGAAGAAACTAAGATGTTGTGATGATATCTCAACTGCTTATTGCTCGAAAAAGCTTGCTTGTGGTCACGCGTGCGGTGATAAATGTGGAACCATATGCGCCGATAAATCGCACAAAATCGCATTTAACCAATTTTCAAGTTTAAATTGAGATTTAGTAATCGTAGTCTTTAACAGATCATCATATTAGAGGCAGGCATAGCTTTTGCAGTAGTATTTTAGTAGATAATTTTGTATTGTTTTTCGATATCTTAATTATTTTACGATATGGTTTAATCGTAATTTCTCAGTATTTTGTTTTTAATCTTTTTATTAGTAAAACATGCTTAATTATATTAAAGAAAACTATAAATTATGTAATAAATAGTATTTTAATTTGTTTGTTGTGTCACTTTTGGGGTTTTATTTGGCCACTAACGTGTAAGGCATTCATTTATACGCGCATAAAGTATTCGATTCATATATTAAATAATTGTGATGAACACTAAATCATGTTTTCTATATCTTCTTATACACTGGTTTGCGATACTGTGTCAACGCACCAGACAGTAACAAACAATTTTTATTATCGCTATAGATATAAAGAATTAGTGTTTCGTACAATACATTTGTTATTTGTGGATATAATTGTAATATATTTCGTTTAATATCAACCCAATAACGAAGCATATATTTTTATCATAATATTTTTTAAGCTCAGAAGTACATTAAGATATAATTATATAGGCATTTATTTAGTTTACAAGTTTCTATTAATGGTTTATAAAAGTACATTCTATATCCTATTTTATTAGTAAAAGGATCGATTGTATCCGCAAAATGTTGTGAAAATAGGTATTATGCTATGGGCGTAATGATAATTTAATTTTATCCTAAAAACACTTTAATTTTGGTCAATGCACCGTACTTTCGCAATTTTTTTCGTACAACCATTTTTTTGTTCGATTAAAAATGCTATCATAGCTGTAATGTTACAAACAATAAATATTACTTTATAATGTAGTTTTTAACATGAAACCAGTAACCGGTTTCTTAGGTTTTTAATCTTAAATTAATGTTGGGTTACCATTATAGAATAAGTATTCTTTTGTTCGGCGGTTTAAACCGATTTTCGGTTTTATCGTGAGATTTTCTCGCTCTTAGCGATTTATAGAGAAGTATAGCGTTGGGATTGGTTCGTCGGGATTCTATAAAATTCGAACCGTATTTAATTTTAATATATAGATATTAACAACAATTTCTAAATTGCTTATAATTGTATTAATATATTTCAATAAAGATCCAACTTAAAAATAAATTTGAAAATAGCCTTTCAACAAAAAGTATTAATAAATATTTGCGCTAAAAAGTACGCTTATCAAAATCTTTTAACAATTTATTTAAAATTTATTTCTTGAAATTTCGGTCGCAAAAAAATTACTAAGAATTTAAGGTGGAATTGGAAAAAAAAGTTTTAAAACGACTGGTTTAAATATATTATAATTGTTTGTTTGCCAAACATCAAACCAGCATTTGACTAACTAAAACGAAACCGAAGGGAAAAAACACCATAAAAAGTTTGAATAAGCAAACAATTGTAGTAAAACAATATTTAGTATTTGGGCGTTACTAACTATATAATAGTTGTTCAATTTAATGATATTGGAAAATTTTGAATGAAAGAGAAAAAAGATTTAATATTCTGTACAGTATTAAGAACAAAATTTATTAGATTATTTCAATTTCACAGTTAAATTTATAGATATTATAATACTATTATATGAATAAAATTCTATTTAAATATTTTTTTCAATAATTATGCCAAACTAACATTTCATTTTAAATTAGTTAATATACAATAAATAAATCGTCATTAAAAAGGTTATATATAATACAATAAATACAAGTTCTATAAACATAGGAAATAATAAATAGTTTAGAGATAATTTCTTTCTTCGGTATATAAATCGTTGTAAAATTCATCAAAATAACTTTTACTTCCATTGGATTATTTTTTAAAATCGATAATTAATTTTAAAATATTCAATTTTGGGTGTAGACAATATATATACTCATAAAATACAATTTATTCAATTAACCTATAAATATTTATTTTTTCAATGAAAAACTCAAATGAAATCCACTATTCTAAACCCTCACTTGACGTTTTCAGTAAATTACAAAAATTTACATTGAAATCTTACTAACGTTTTGTAGTTTTGTAATTCTGTTAATTTTTTAAAAATATGTAATACCTTTAAACCGATAAGATTTTTCATCTGTTTCCCAAAACTTTTTACTATTTTCATTGTTGGTGTGCCTCCACTTTAAAATACTGATATGCCATTCCCCCGAATGTTTGCAATTGACTTATAATTATTAATTAATTTGCTAAAATTTTGTGTGTCTATAGAGATCAACAACGTAACCAATAATGCAATGATACAATTATGATTATTCTAGATATTTGTTAGTGAACATATATTATTGTACAGTTATCGCCTTCTTTAATAATCAATTCCAATATTAGCATAATCGTTCGATCACCGCGTTATTACCGACGCCTGATGAGTGAGCCTAATATTATTACCCCAATTCGACAGCACAGAAACTGCAGCATCTCTTCTGCGCATTTTCTCGAACGGCTTAGTCTTATAGATAAAAGTAACAATTTTCACAAGTATATCATAGAACGCGATAATTGATATTCCCAGCCATAGACTGGCCAATCCGCCAACGAAGCTAAACAACTGTATGATTGGCAGTTTAGCGGTGTGCACGTACAACGTATCGCCAGTAACTTTGCGCCATAATCTAATATGCGAAACGTTCCCTGTTTTATGCTCGTCTGGCATATGTCTGTCTGTCGAGTGGTTATCTTCTTCGGTGTCAAAATCGTAGGCAATCTCTTCGCAGTCGAGCGCACAGTTTCCAAAGCAGTGGCTGTTTACCTCTTTTTTCTTGCATTTCGCTAAATCCAGATTCGTGTCGTTACACATACGCAGCTTCCGCTCGATTAACGTGACGATGTCCTGCCTGACCACCACGTGAAGCGGATAGCAGTGACACTCTTTGTAGTAAATATCTTTGATGCAACGGTCCACGCAATCGATACGGGATTGCGGTTCGTTTCGATTGAAAACCGCGTACGCTTTGCATTTCGTGGTATACGGATGCGTCAAATACGTGGTATTCGTCTTCGAAAAGAATATGTCGTAATCGACGCCCGGTCTTAAGCGACGCTTTTTACCCTCACTGGGAATCGCTGTCGACTCGTGCAGCGTAATAGATTCGTCACCGATTTTGGCCGAATCGATATAAGTGGAGTGATTGAACGTAAGCTTTATCGAAATGATGAGTCCGGCCTCGTTTCGCACGCTTTGGTTTATGTCGATCTTGAACTTGTCCTCGTAATTATCGGTTTCGTTATGATTCAATAGCGTAAAGTAAGTGAAACATTTCCCATTCGGACCGATAGTCTCCAATATATCGGACACGTTGTTGCACGGTATCCACGTTTCGTCTGTGGTGCGATAGTACATGGGTCTCAGTACTTTGCATTCGATTATTTCGTCCGCGTGTAACCCAAGCTCGAAAAATTCTTGCGGCGATTTGTCCGAAGCGGATAGGTTTTCGTACTCCGCGTACAGAAGTGTTGTCGATATTAATGGATCATTTTCCGATGAATTTTGGTCCATGATTGTGTCCCGTAAATCGGGATACGCTTTTTCGAGTAGCGGTCGAGACGTCAACGATGGTACGCATATTGTCAACGATGGTATGACTATAATGGTGTTTCGCTCTGTGGTCACTAAAACGGTTGTCTGAAACCGGAAAAACTCGATAAAGTATTCGCTGGACTGGTAGAAGAAACCAGTGAAACTCGACACCACCACAACAAACTTTGCGATATTCTTCCAAGTGATCACTTTAAAATCTTTTTGCGTCAAGGGTTTCGAAGATGTTTGGGACTTTTGTTGGGCGTTTCGCGACACTTTCAAGAACACGGGTGCCATTTGTAGAATAAATAACCATAACTTCTTTTTTTCCATTCTATAAGAGTGCAGTGTTTTTTAAGACAGCAAACGTCCTCGATTTTTATTTCGATTTCTTATTTCTTTATTATTTCAATATCAATATGTTAATTAGCATAGAATAACGCATTTGTGAAATTGCTGTGTTACGAAATCTTGCATATCATTGTAAACTGTAAACTGTAAACTCCTCTGTTGTTATATTACATATTTTAATGCGTTTTTCTTCGATCGATTTCCCGCATTGATCTGTATTTCTCGGTGTCATCACATTAACGTTTAATGGCACAAACAGTTAATCAAAATAAAAAATAAATAGAAAATTTTTCTAAATCTAATTCATTTTGTTTTTTCTTTAATTATGCTGATATATTTCATTTCGTGTTGCAATTAATTGCGATCCTAAAACATTTTACACTGCTTGAGCATTGTTTTTTAGAATAAAATTTAGAATATTTAATTTAATCCTGTGATAATTGACTAATCGATGTTTCAATTTTTTAATTTAAAAAACTTTATTTTCAATATTTTATATTGTGAATCGGTTACTCATTAGTATATCGATAACGCATAAATTTTTCAAAAGTTTTTAAAGCTCTTTTGAAAACTTTTTAAAATTTTATTATTAAGAGATGCTAAGTATTAATATTATCCTTTCAAACTAGGAGTAAATTTTCTTTGATTAAAGTGAACAAAAATTTCTTTGAAAAGTCTTCGACAAATTTTGAAATTTATTTGGAAAAAATTACAAATCTTTGAAAACTCTTTTAAATTTTTATATTTTTGATTTTTTTCACATTTAATTAATTTTATTTTAAGATCAATTTAATTAAAATGTCTTCTTTATTAAAATATCCGTGTTATTTGTCTTACATTTATTTTGTAAAATTGTCTTCTATATATTTACATAAATTTCTATTGGATAGTCGTAAGCAGTATTTGAGATTTTTATCATAAATCAATGTTCGGTTTTAATATATTTTGCATAATAATATTCTAAAAAACAAGAACGACACATTCATAAAGAGCTCACTTTCTTTATATTGCAAATAAGTTTTTTCAATAACTTTCATTAATTCGATAAACTCTACAGTTTACTAACATGTCAAAATTAATGAGTATAAAATACGTCCTAAATTCAGTGGTCGAGTTAGTGCGGACACGAGGAAGGACAGACAGACAAACAGACAGACGAACATACTCAAATCCATAAGCTCTGCTTCTCTTCGAGAAAGCGAGCTAATTACATTCACTTTATTAGAGCAAGTTTATAAATTTTCACTAAGTTTAATTTAATTCTATTTATAATAACTTAATGGCCACTATCAGCGGTAATATAAAATTCAATTTATCCCCAATTGTTTTTGCATTAAAACATAATATATAATTTTTTAATTTATTGAAATATTTTTTTATTTCAACTGGCTATTTATTGCACGAAGTATTGAAAAATAAGACATTTCTTAAACTGTCACATTAATTTTTTTAATTTTTTGCTTAATTCTATTTAGTGTAGACAGCAAATAAGCTTATTTATTCTAATTAACAATTTTCTAGAAACGAATATTAATATTGATATTAATATCTAGGCAAGTATACAATGGAACAGTAGCCAGGGTATCCCAAACTTTGAAGGCCTGAAGGTGGTCTCAATTCGAACTTTTTAAAATTCAAGAGGGCGTGTCAAACTCCTCGGATTTAAGCCACAATTTTTGGATTTTTCGGCAAAATATGCCATTTTCATGAAAAAATTGCTATTTCATGATCAGATTTTCATGGGGGTATACCCCATCCAGATCCTCCCCTCTGGAACACCCTGACAGTAATCACCATAGATTTTCTGTCTGTTCCAGTCTACGCGACTGACACGTGAGTGAGAATTGTTTAGTACATAGTATACTACGAATTTCATACGCGACTGCGTTATGTGTGTTAATGCCCATTACACAATGCAATGCATTCTCAATGGCTTAATACTGGAATAAAAGGAATAGAGAGAAAATCACTGATTTCTACCGTAGCATTTAGTTTGGATATATTTATGAGCTTTTTTCCTATTCGGTTTATCTATGGGTTGATACAAAAAGTATGTACGCTATAAATCATGGTTTGACTGACTCCCTCCCCCATTGTACTCTTTGGTACGATCGGACCTATATATAAGTATATACATTTTAACTGACCTCTCCCTCCCCTCCAAATAATTTACCTATTTTTTAATCAAAATCTTTATTAAATCAATAATTGTGTAAAATTTACTTAAACTTTCTAACAAAAATGTACGTAGATTTTGTTTGACTCTACCACCTAAAATTAGACTATATACTTTGTACGACTTTGCTTAACCTCTTCCCCAAGTCGAGCGTACTCACCTTTTGTATAACCACATGGAAATACAAGTGTGACCATTGCTGATAACTTATTTTCAGTGAAAATTTCATAACAAAAATTGTTATCATAAATAAATAATGTTATCCGAGTTATAAAAACTCGAGAAAGAATGCATAATTGATAAAAAATAAACAATTACTGGGAAATATTTCCAACTCATATAATCTAATAGAGAGGTTCACAAACTATGGGTCGCGATCCAAAACAGGCCCGAAGAAATAAAATTTTGGGTCACTATCCTTTTTGAAATTATCATAAGTTATGGGTAGCAACATAAAGTTGACAACTGAAAGCAAATCTATTATAACATTTAATCTAATCGTACTTAAAAATATTTGAAATATAGATAAAAATTAAATGATTTGCGATTTGAGCTGTCGACAATTGTTTGAAATATTGATAAATTATTTGTCAAAATGCAAGCATACCATTCTCATTAATTTTAAAAGATTTAAAATTATGGGTAGAGTAAAGAAAAAGTTGGAATACCAATGATCTAATAGAATGTGGGAGGCGATAATAAAACAAGACCATCATAATATCTGAATTTGTAAAGTTAGTTTAAGTTAGTATATGGTCGCTCGCTTTTTTCATTCGCTCACAACCATTAGTTTAGATTATTTATATTAAAGTCAAGTTATTTGCTTTTAATTTCAGAATCTTCCGCCTAGAATTTTAGCTATATATACCCGATTTTGATCATTATTGTCATAATTATTACAATGAAAACTGAATCTCCCACCCAGTTCTTTAGTATTTATTACATAATTTTCTTCAATTTTTTAAGATTTTAACGAGTTATTGTCCGATTTCAACTTTTCCCCCATAAAATACCTTAATTATTATAAAAACAAGAACTACACATTCATAGATAGCTCACTTTTCTTAGGTTAATGTTTACAATTGTGATAAATTAATTAGTTTTTAAGAAAACAAATTAACATAAGTAATATATGGAATCTCTTAATTAATAAAAGACTGAGAACACCATGACATACATACAGACAGACATTGTCAAATCCATAAGCTCGATTTTAATTTAAAAAAGAGAGCTAAAAAACGGGCTCCGTGACCCCAATTTTGACTCCAATTTGGTAATTTTTGACCATAATTAAGACCTTTTTTGTCTTTTGACAAAAATCCCTTAGATAACATAAGAAATCAAGTAAAATCCTTTAATTAACATAAGGAATCAGTAAAAACCATTTAATATAATAAATAGTCTAAATTTCATTAATTATACTTTTTTATTTTTTTAAATTTTTTTGATTTTTTTCCTGATTTTTATCTGTTTTTAAGAATTATTTAATTGTGCATGACGGTTGGACTAACATACCTAATACTATGTGTCTGTCTTTGCAAAGTCTGATAAAATATCTTATCTCTAAGGTTTAATCATATATTTTATGTGTGAATATGTGACATATTTTACATTAAATATTCTGCTCGATTAGCAGCTAAACAGCTTAACAAATAAGATAATAAATTGTGCAATAATATTTCAAATGTAGTGTTTTTATTAAAATTTTTATTTATGTAGTTTTTTAATTTTTGTTGAGCTCTGAGCTCCTTTTATCCTTATTAGAAAATATTTCAAAAAGAAAAATTTTATACACGTTTGATAAACTAAATTTCTAATTTAAAAACATCCTGATTTGGCCAAAAGTAAGTCGTAGTTTTTTGTTGTTTTGCGCCTATTATTATAGTATTGTTGCGAGAGAGTGTTTACGGAAAACTGTTTCATTAGTTTTTCAACTCCTTTCGAAATTTCACTAAAATTTTCATTTATAATTAGATATTGAAAGCGCAATAAATACAATTATGAATCACACACCTGTTAGTGCATTTTTTTATCATTCTGTTTATAATGTTCGAAAGATTTATGTTTCTGTTTATATAAAATAATCTTAATGGTAACATGGTTTTCATGGTCAAATTAATTTCAACAGACCTAAGCTAACTATGTTTAAAATTTATTTTAAAATTATAAAAATGATTAATCAAGTGGTAATTTTTAATAATAAATAATAACCCAACTCTAACTCTACCTTTTTAAAACTCTCAGCGAATCATAAACTGTAAAACTTTGATAAAAATCAATAAACTTAATGTTTAACTTTCTATCTTTATTTGCAATATAAATTATAAATCGAATAAAAATATTTAGATGATTATTAAATTATTGAAAGGCTGAGAGATTTTCGTCAAAACAGATTCGTTTCCAAAAATTAGTTTTTCAGACACTAGTTGACCAGCTTAGGCCAACGAAGTTATTATGAATCCAAAATAAGAGATTTTAGAATTTTAGAGTTTAAGAGTTAGAATTAATTTGAGACTACTTTAATGCTGAATAAAATATTTATTAAATGATTATAAGCATAGTTAAATTAAGTCTTTCATTATTGTATTTTACTTGTATGTGTTTAGCGTAAAAATTATAACAAAAATTCAATTACCATTAAAATCTCCAATAAACTATAAAAGTTTTTGTGTAAGAATGACAATTGTGATTCGAAGTGAGAACTAATTGCGCTGAGATTTATTAAATTAAGAAATGATAAATTATTTAAGTAAAAGTTTTAAGTTAAGATTTTAAAAAAATCTTTCTTACAGTTTGTGATAGTAAATTACTGTAAAATATAACAAATCTATTGTGAATGCTATATTCCATGCGCAATATGACTGTAGCCGACACTTATTAATTCATAGATTTTCTCACTAATAAAAGCGCGCGTTTGTTAATCATTTCTAGCATTTTCCAATAAAACAATCAAATATTTAATTATAAAATAACAGCACAATTAAATCAATTTTTTCTCTAAACAAAAAGTTTTTCCAAAATATTATGGATCCCATTTGGTTATCACAGAATGAGTTTGGAATTGAAAGCACACCAACTCCAATGGATTTGCCAACTCTTGAAGCGCTATCGTCTCGATGGCAGGTCATCCTAATAGTTCTTTATTCGATGACTTCATTTATATCGTTGTGCAGTAATGTGATCGCAATTATAGTGTTGATTAAAGGAAAAAAACTTTCCCCAGAACTTTGGGAGTTTTTAATTAATCTCTCGATATCAGACATATTAATGGCAATATTTTCGATCCCATTTACTTATACCCTGTTTATGTTGGGTCGATGGATATTTCCAACATGTTTGTGTCCAGTCGCTAACTTTGTTCATCTCTGTTCCGTTTTTGTATCGGTTTATACCCTGCTTGTCATTGGAATTGATAGGTATGTTTATATTATTTATTTATATATTATTTGTATAAAAAGTTTTGGGAATTAAACAACTGTCCAGCAAGTAATTTAAACTTTTAAATAAGAATTAAGTACAGTATAATAATGTATTCATTTAAATATAGTTTAGTTAAAAACCTTAAATATAATAAATGAAAATTACAATATCCATAATTAATTCAGTTCATAAGGAAATAAACAAAAAAAGCTCACTATTTATCGCTTATCGAAATCAGTGAAATTTAATTGGTTTACCATGTCGTCAAAAATTGTTCGCTGTTATTGTTTAACGGAGTTTTTATCGTTCTTTATCCTCTTTCTTACTTACATGCGGTTAAGCGCAGGGAAAGTGAAATAATCAATATATCAATCCTATTAGCCATACTAAAACAAAACTTATTAAACTTCTTAATTAATAGTGTACTATTTTCTCTCGTGAAACAAAAGAAATAAAAAAGAAAAGAATGCAACTGAAACTTTTTTCCCTGAACTTTTTGTATCCGTTTTATCGCTAATTATACAAAAAGTTTTCTGCATACGATCTGACTTTGAGATTTATTTCCTTATGATTAATTTTGCTTAAGATAACGATAAACAAATACAATAATTCAAGCTATACTTATTATTTGATTTTTTTGGATCGACTTTTTCGTTTTAATTTTATTGGCAAATACATAAATACATTGAATGAAAGGAATTTATAAGATCGAGTTAAATAAATTACTGTGCAAAATAAAAACTTCGTTTCTATTTTAAAAGAGACATCTGATTGATAATTTATGAAAAAGATCGAAATTAATCCTTTAAGTTAATAGGATATAGAAGTCCATGAAAATAAATGTACTAAGATTTTAGATTTGCTGTATTTAAATTGATAACAAAATATATTGATGATTAATTAGCTTTGGCTCAAATATTGTGTTATGAGCCTATCGTATTGGTTACTATGGTATGAATTTGAATATCACTTCAATTTAATAACAATTTTTACTTTGAGAAATCGGAAATTTGAGAAAATGATTTAAGAGTGAAAACATGTGTATATGCGATGAGTATCGAAAATTTCAAAATATATCCAAATTAATTTGTTAAATATTTTCAATTAAATCTTTTAAAAAATAGTTTATTACTATAAACATATAAAGAATAAAAATATAAGTTATCAACTATACTTTACATAAATTATTCTAATCAAGCCTAAATAGTTGATTAAAGTTATAGTAACTTGATTTATATAGCCATATCCATAAATTCAATCTTTTTAGCTAACCTTTTTTAAAAAAGAGAGCTTATGAATTTGACAATATTTGTCGATGACGGTTTTCTCTGTTTTTAAAAAAATTTGTTAAAAATTAGGAAAAATTCCAATAAATTAAATAGAAAAAAGTCAAAAAAGGATTGAAAAATTGATAAAATATTAATAAACAATAACAACACATAGACATAGAGCTCACTTTTTCATAGAGCAATTCAAACTTTTGACAAAAATATACTCGTTTTAAACGAAGATGGCAAAATGCCAAATCCTTTATTAATATAAGATTTAGGTGAAATCCCTTTATTAAAATGAGACTGTGAACACCTGGACAGACATACATACTCAATACAGACATACTCAAATCCATAAGCTCGACTTTTTTGAGAATGTGAGCTAAAAATTAGAAAAAATAAATAATAATATTTTTGTGACATAAGTATGCATTAACGTATGAGTGTCATTCTTTTTTATATGACTGCAAATTTCAGAAATATCGATTTGGCTATTCTGTCCGTCTGTCTGTCTTTGCACATTTCAAATAACAAAAAAGTCAAAAAACAAATAAACTTCCTTTTATTAACAACGAATTCAATTAAAAAGTCAAATAATTTCAAAAAAATCCAAAAAATAGATAAAATTATAAAAAATAATTGATAAAAATAAAGAAAAAGTCAAAAAATTGAAAAAAGTAATATTAATGGAATTTTGCCGATTTCGTATTTTAATAAAAGGGTTTTACTGATTCCATATGTTAATTAAGGGATTATCAGATCAAAATGGTCAATAAATGGGTCAACCTAAATCCTAAGTTGGGGCATTGTAACTTCTGTATCTAAAAAAGTCTCATTTTTGAGTTTAATTTTGATTAGCAAATAGCGGCAGATGCCACTCAAATTTTATTCTTAATTTTGGTTATTTTTGCTAGGTGTTGTCCATTTTGGCTAGTATTAAACATTTTTTGTCATTTTGAGACAGGAATTCACTTTTATAACACTAAATAGCGGCAGATGCCAATGTAGCTTTAATCTTTTTTGGCCGAATTTTGCCTATTTTGATACATATAATTTTGCCCATTTTTGACAATTTTAGCCAAATCTTTCCTTTATTTTTAACACAATTTTGCCCATTTTTGACCCTTTTAATGACAACAATGAGCATAATTTTGTTCATTTTGACACTATTTATTGACCTTATTGACCTGATAATCCTGATAAACTAAGAGGAATTGGTGAAATCCCTTTAATAACAAAAGAAATCATGTTAAATCTCTTAATTAAAATAAGAAACTGGGAAAATTTTTTTATTAACAAAAAGAACAAAATACCTTTATTAGAGTAAAGAACAAATTCCCTTAATTAACATAAGAGTGCGTACAGACAGACATACCCAAATCCATATATCTGTCAAAGTAAGATAAAGAGGAGTGGAAAGCACAAATGATGGCATATTGTCTGTGTCTGTCTGTCCGCGTCGTAGCAAATCCACGTTCTCAAATAACGAAATTTAGATTTATTTTACAAAACTTATTATAGAAATTATAAAATTTATATAAAATATAGCAAAGTTAAATGATAGAATTGTGAAGATCGCCAATATGTCCAGTAAATATATATGGGTACGTTTAAATCCGATTTTGGCAATAAAATCTTTGGTTTCTGACAATTTTTATATTCATTTTTGTTGAATAAGTTTACAATTTTACGTTTAAGTGCTATTGCCAAAGCGTGTAACAGATACAAATCTACGCAACCACCATTACACTTATTGCTTTTACCGACAATATAAGTGTCATCAATCATTTTAGTGAACTTCAATTTACATTTTTTAGGTTAAAGCAATGATCGATACTTTTTAATTCCATAACTCATTAAAATGTGTAGTATTTTGTGGTCATGTAATAAATTGAAAAGAGCTAAAGAAACTGCGGCATAGCCGCAATTACCGAAGTTACGACTTTAAAACAGCTTAAAACTGTTTCCAGCAAAATAAATGAGATTACCTGAAAATGATTCGCTTCGTTTCGTATAATATATGTAAGATTATGGTCTAAAACTGTTTACTATCGTTATAATGAATGATTTTTCCAATGTGTGTTGCTAGAAATTCCTCCACAAAGTAAGAATCAATATTATCATGATTAGCTTGAGTTGTTGAACAATAAATATTGAACTGATCAATTGAAATAATAGAATAGAGTTCTTTAATTTCTCTCTGGTAAGAATTTTTCAATTCATGTTCGTATTTTGTGAAGTAATATAAAGCGAGTTTTACACTTTTCAATAGTTAGCTTTCCGCCTTTATGTTCATGATCAAATTTTTAAAATTAATTTTCTATCGGTAACGAACGATGATGTATTTGTAGTTAAGAACCAAATTTTAGCGAATAAATCATAATTAAAGCAAATAATTGGATCCATAATAATAACTTAATTGAAACGTTGAATAAAATTTATAGTTATGAATAATGAAAATTTATAATAGAAAATTAATATTTAAACTGCACGTACAACAATCAAGGTAAATAACCAAAAGAAAAAGTTTTTAAAAAATAGTTTGTGTAGGGAAAGGTAATCTTATTTCAACAGAGAAGTATACAGTAGTAAAGAGATTACAAATTATAAAATTGGATTGGAACAAAGGAATAGGTAAGCCAAGATTATGGTTTGCAAAGTACAAAACAAAGGTTTGGAAAATTCACTTAAAAGATTAATGTGGTAACTGTTTCATCTGACATTGGATCAATTGATCAATTGACAATTTCTACCGGCGTGGTAAGCCAAGACATGGGTTTACTACGTATATATAAAAGTTTGTGTTAAATCGTGGTCTAATGGTATCTGTGGCAACGGATTTATCAGACATTGGATCAATTGACCAATTGCCACTTAGGTAAAAACTAGAGACAAAATTTCTACCGATTCTGTACGCCAAGACATGAGTTTATAAGGGACATTTAACAGTTAGTGTTAATTAATGGTCTAACGGTAATTATGGCAACTGTATAATCTGACATGGGATCAGATAGCCAGTTGCTACTGAAGTAAAATCTGGAGACGTGATACGCCACACCACTTCCTCCAAGTCACAATTGTGGTAATGGGTACGCTCGTTGAGAGACAACATGGCTATTGGCCAGCTAAAGACCAACCATTATGTTAAAGAGGACAGGTTTGAACAGTGCCAAATCACTAGAAACTTATAGCCACAGATCTTCCTCTTACATTAGTGGTTTTATATATTTTTTGCTTAATTTGCAATGCTTTTTACACTTTCAACGTGTCGAAATTCCTGTGGAAAATGAAACGGTTTTGATAACTATATGTGTGCGATCAAGGGCGAGTACGGCGCACGGACAGACCGGTAACATAATGGCAATTTTTCAATATGCCATAAAAATTATTATTTAGGGATTAATATGTTGGAATTACTAATGATTTAGTCAAAAAAAGCTTCATAACTTAAATCTCAACTTAAAACTAACGGATAGATAGGGGTTATAGCCTTAAAATAAATTTTGACTTATTAGAGAAATGATTAATCCAAACGGCCATAATTTTCAGCTTTAGTTCTCCTATATCCTCACCAGTTCTTCTTGTTTTGATCAGCTCGACTTCAAATACAGTTGTTAATAATAAATGTTCAATTGAATAAAACAATCACATATTCACTTTTCTCGTATTAGTGAAATATAGTCGGAATATGTTTTAAAAATTTTTTATAAACACATTCGTCAATAAACTGTTCGTTGTGTTTAATGTGTTTTATTAATGAAAAAGTAATAATGAATAAAAATATTTGCAGTAAAATGTTATTAAAATACATTACTACTACTAGTTTGTTAACTATCATAATAAAATGTATTAAATGAGGACCGAATTTATAGAGAGATGACTTTTATACTAAACTTACATGCCCCACAACTATAATGCCATTGAAATTATTTTTAGTGTCGTACACTTCTCAAATGCTTACTCCACCATGTTTAGTTTTTCGATTAAAATTTTATATGTAATTCCAACATATTTTATTCAATAACGTAAAATAGTATATTTAAAATTGAAACAAATTTGAATGATTAATATTAAACAATTAGAAAATGAGTTAAATTAATTCCAGGATTATTAGTTTACGCTAAAATTAAAATTATTTTTATTGTGGCTTAATACACTATGAAACGTTGAGTTTTCTTTTACAAACAAATTTTAAACATGTCGTAATGAATCGATATTTTAACCGAAATATATATAAATTAAAGTTTAATGTAATAAATTCCATCACGAAATTATCCAAAGTGTCTATTAAATTTATGACAAACTGGACAATCCTTGAATAGTAGTACGTTGTCCTATTGGTTGAATGGTATATCAGCATTATTATCAAAAATCTTTGAATGAGAAACACCAGCTTTTTCCAAATAGAGGCTTTGTCAAAGTGATAATCTAAATGATTTTGAATTTTTACCCGACTTTCATACAATTTTTTACACCTGTCGAATAATCAAAAATATTTATAACTCGACATTGAAGCCATAAATTATATTATTGTATGACAATTATACTTATAATAAAAAAAATTCAAACGAAACCCTAACCTATATCTGAATACTTAACACAGTGACGTTTATGTGTTCTTGGATTCTATTAATGGAACCAATGGCTTGTTAATCCTAGTATTGTATTCAAATCAAAACATAGATTGGCGTAGCGTAAAACAAAACCGGTCCAATACTCCAATATCCACTGAATCTTTTTGGGGTGCCTCCAATGTAAAGTGTTGAGCGCTAGCCATCAGTTGGGAGTCGATTAAATGCATTATTCTTTAACATAGTCACACTTTTAACGACAAATACAATAATAATAGTTTTTAAAATAAAGAGATTTTATAGTAAATTTTATGGATAAATATTTTAAAAAGAGATTTAAAAAAATACAATTAATCGGAAAACCTAAGCTATTTAAGTTGAAATTGCTTATCAATTCATATCATTATGTTTTTTATTATTTTTTTTACACCTGGTTTACTGGAAGTATTAAAAATGTGAAAAATCAATTGAACTATCAAGAATATGTGATAAATAGAATCTTAGACGCATATCCGAAAAATCAATCACAACAAAAAATATTAGCTTTTTAAATTGAATCTGTCTGATTTTAAAAGATAAATTGACATTTGGTCAAGCCAATGGGTTTTGTTATTTGGTGGCCAAGTTCTAAAACTATGAAAATAAGTTTTATTGAAAACTCTATACCTGTAGTATTAATTGTACCCAAAGAACATGTATTCCTCTCTTACTTTATTTTCCATATATCTATAATTTTTATTTCGAAGAAATTAGAGACGCTATTATGCATGTCGGCCATGTGCACGGCTATTCCTAAATGATAACCGAAAATTTTATAATTTGTAATAAAGTTTTTATACTGGAATCTTGGATTGAAAAATTAAATCCAACTGAATATGACTTACAATTTAGTATTCGGCACACTAAGATGATAAAACATACCTAGTGTATTTCTGTATATTTGATTGTGATTTTAAAACTTTTCAACGTGAGGTACTTATACATTTAAGAAATCATTTTGGGGAGCATGCAGACAGCACACAATTTTGGATAAAAGAATACCTTGATTATCAAACACTGTTTTAGATGACTATTTAATTTTAAGAATCCAACCGCGCTCTCGTCATTACTGTTTGTGCTTTGATTGTTACTTTTGCCAACGTTTTCATCACTTTTACTCAGAAACACAACATATTAAGTTGGATTATACAATCAGACTTTTGGTTTGCATATTTGGTCACTTTCCTTTGAAAATTGTAACTAACAATGTTGATACAAATAAATTAACAGCGCCTAATAATCATCAAAGATAACATTGAAACTATCGACCCTATGTTTGCCTCATCTTCAATAAAAAAATCTGGACCTCAACAATAACTATTACACAATTGAACGAGTTTTCTATCTTTTGTAATGAATTTGAATTTGCTTACTTAGCGTTTGAAAGAATTAACTTACTTGAAGAAGTAATAACTATCTATTCTATTTTAATCAATTATTATATACAGCTATAACTCTTGCTTGCAGTGTTATTTTATCTAGACCAATTATCTTTAATTATTATTATTATTCTTTTATTTTTATGATTAATTCTTAAACTTTGTCAAAATTGAAGGGTCTAAAACATTTTAGGTCCTAATATTGTAATAAATCAATATTTTAACCTATTTATCGTAAAGAGTCAATTAGCGTTTTAAATGTTTTTGACAAGAATATGAAAATGTTTTAGTTTTTAAATAAATATTTTATCCTAGTCTATATCCTTTTTTATCTGTATTTAAACTTGAAAATGTATATTAATATTTATTCAATTTATCGTTTTAAATAAATGCATTTCAAAGAGTAGTTCTTTCTTAAATAAAAAATAGTAAGATTGCAGCATAGGCTTTTTACATTGGAGTCACCGCAAGAGGATTATATATGATCTGGGACTGTTTTTATAAGAATATTCTACATTATGGTAACAACCTAACGTCTTGCCGTATCCAGAACTCATAAACTATGCGCAGTCGAGTTCACTTTTGTACAGATTTTTATTTTTATTTTAAAACTCATTAAGTATAAATGATTAATAAAATTTCAAGTTTAGTTATTATTGTAAATGTCTTTGGCATTGCCATTTAAATATTTTTGTATTTTTGATGGATTCGATAATTTATTTGAGGAAAGACAAGAATGTTTTAACCATATGAAAGTGTTTCGACCAGTTTCGATGATAATTATTTTTGGAAAAATTGGTACATTCAATGGATGGGCACATTTCTTATTCATGAAGAAAAACTTTTCGAAGAAAATAACTATGGTCATTTTGAATTCCTTAACAACTCATATTCTTACTTGGACTGCTCGGCATGTACATAATTTAATTTACACAATGGTAACATTCGAAATGGTGTTCATTTGGATTTTATTTTTAGCATACACCCAAGGTCAACCCAAAAGTTTCGAGTTTCAATTATCACGATTCTGAACCGTCTTATCACCAGTATTATCACTTAAAAGTGCTATTTGAGTGCACACAATGTCATCGAAATTTTTCAACGTTTTGGGCAAAACGTGCGCATGTCAACAGTCAACAAAATTTACCCTATTTTAAGATTGAAAGTAATCGATCTTCTACGACATATTATTTTTTCAAATCAAAACAATATTTAATTATGTTAATTTAATTATTATTCGTTTATAATTTTATTATAATCTCTTATTTAATGTTATTTGAAAGGGTCTCAAAATAGCGACCGAGAGTATTGTAAAGAGTCAATTAGCGTTTTCAATGTTTTAACTAGAATTTGAAAAAAAATTCCATTTTTAAATTATTATTATATCCTATTCTATATCCTTATTTTATCTGTATTTAAACTTGAATGTATATTAATATTTATTCAATTTATCGTTTTAAATAAATGCATTTAAAGAGTAGTTCTATCTTTAATAAAAAGTGGGTGAGATTGTGTCACAGAATTTTTACATATATACGTATTAAAGTTCAATGTTGAATATTTAATGAAAAAGGATGATGATTATCCTGTCGTTAGGATTAATAGCATACAATTATTTGATATCTTTATGGTATAAAAGTTTTATTCTTATATTCCGAATTGTATTATTTAAAAAGAGTTATTATTAATAAAACAGTTTTAAAAAGTAATAGTTTGAGATTTGTATGCGGGTTCTTGGCTTCAGCCACTTAACAATATTTTATAATAAAAATAAATCTTAAATAATTGGGTTTTTTAAAAAATTTGTGAATAGGATAGAAGTATACACCAAACCATATCCTATATAAACCTTCCATACAGCAGAATAAACTTTCAAATATTTCCATTTCAGTTTCATTGTACGAGTCTATTAAGTATTGTTCATCAAACAAGTCTGAAACAATTTTTCGTTTCCACCATAAATTTGATCTATGGTTCCATTTAATATAGAAATAATCATTAGTGCAATCTATAGGACATAAACATTTGCATTTATGCGTTTTATTTGGTATATGTTATTCCGTATGCAATTTTCAATTAATTTTGCCCAAAATATTCAACTTTCTAATTATTATACCTGTTAATACATTGGTACTGCATTCAAATTTATATGGAAACTTCAATATTTGAAGTTCAAATATGTTGGCGTTATCATAGAAATTAAATTTAAACTATTATAAGTTATAATTTATAACCAATTGTTATAAACCCAATTAACATTATACTGTCTGAATAAACGCTAACTATCAATAAAAGCCGTAAATTTTTTCATTTTCTTTGAGCCAAAATGTGCATAAATATTCTCACGAAATTTGAATGAAAAGGATTTAAATAATTGTTTTTTCGTTGGAAAAAATGTAAGACAATAAAATGTTAATAAAAACTATGCTCTAAATCCGTATCTCATATATCCGTATAATACATTAAATATGTTCAAAAAATTTTCACAACGATTAGCTATTTAGTCAAAATACTGAATTGATTTTATACATATTTTAGAGAAAACCATTAATTCATACCTTAAATGTTTTCCTACTTATTAGTAGTAAATTGGAAAATTATTGATTAAATTATTTTGCCCGCAAATGAATTTATATGTTTAAAATTTTAACAATAAATTATGTTTAATCAAAATCAGTTTGAAGCTTAAATTATAAAAAGATAAACCGTTCCATAAACTAATGAATCCTCCCATCGAAAAAAAGTATTCGTCAAAAATTTTTGTTGAAGAATATGAATAAATGGTAAAATAATAATCAATTAACGAAATAGTCAATAAGTTCCTGTAAACTGACTTTTCCGAAAATAATTTAAAAGTCAAATTAATTTTGCTAAAACTTGTATATTTTTGAAGGTTTTGCCTAATTATGTATACAAAAACTACATTTCAAATGACATTTCTAATGAGTGATACATTAAACATATGACACAAGCTATATTAAAATAGAATTGCCAGTTATTCACTGTAGTCATATAAATAACGAATAGATTTCATTAAAATTTTCAAAATATAAAGAGTCTTAACTATAATTAATTGGTTTCCAAACCATGAAATTAGATTCTCTAAACATTTTATATAAATAAATAATGATATTGTTCAAGAGTTTCAAAAATATTTTTAAAAAACGATAGATATCGATAACAGCCTAACCATAACGATAATATACTGCCGATATTTGATGCAAATGACCCAAACGTGTATTTCGGTTTTAATTCATAAACAATTACCGGTTTAGAGCTGGGCATTATTATTAGCTTAATTAAATTATCAGTTTTATTTAATTTTGTTCCGAGCTTTGAAACTACATAAAACTCTTGAATACAGTTTCTTTTGCAGTAATTATTGCATTTTATTATCAAATCAAATTGATTCGCTCGTTGTTCACTAAATTCTAAAATTATCCCATTTTCCAATACAACCGTGTGGTCGATAAATCCTAAATACCTATAATCAAATCACGGAACGAATTTGAAGTATTTTTTAAAATAATTGGTAACAAAGTTATCGCAACAATGTTCCTAATAAATATATATATAACTATTTTTATTAGTTTTATCAAAATTAATGCCACAATCCGTACTGTGCGGTGATTTAAGGTATAATACTTTGGATTTGCTGAACTCGATAATATATTTGTTGGCAATGAAACCGATTACAGCAATGTCAATGTCACAATTTCTGTCTTTAATGTGCTTTCGTGTGCGAGAACTTTTTGAGAAATCCTTTAGGGTGGGGGGTAACCCTCACCCCCTCTGTGACTCCCTGAATATAGTGTTTTACCTGCATTAGTATATTCGTCATCGTTATTATTAAACAAATATTTAGCATTATAACCATAGCATATTACAGTATAACGGATAGCAAATCATAATTCAGTTCTTCCAGATATTCATCGAATGGATATGAAAAATACGTGAATGTTATATTAATCAGATGAACTCAGTTGTAAAATTAATTTTCAATCCAACACGTGCTAAGTTTTTGTGCTTATTTCTCTTGGTATCCAAAATTAAATGTCAAAATAACTCTATTTATAAACTCTGCTATTGGACGGCTTTTATTGCTTTATTCTGTATTATTATTTTAGTTTTGCAATATTCACATAAGTGAAAGTTAAATAAAAATTTTAATCGAGTTAAATAATAGCTTACAATTGAGTAAATGAGTATTTATTTATGCATATTCATGTGTAGTAATTAATATGCAATTGTTTTAACAGAACATTTGCGTTTATTCAATAATGGCTTTAACAATCATGTTTTTGTAATTTTATAATATAATATTTTACAAAACCTACTTTTGATTTTAATTTTTCCTTGCAATTATGAAAGGAAATATGAAAAAACGTTTTATTATGATTAAACATAAAAACATTATTATAAAAAAGACATAAAGACGGTCTGACAATCGAATTCCATATATACCAGAGTTTTTTATGTCTGATACAAAATTTCTTTTCAATAAAATAACATTTCAAAGCATATTTAAAACGAAGTCTTAAAGTAGAGCGTGGGCACAGTTTTGTTGAATAGTTTTCTAATATACCTTCATTAAAATAAGACTGCGAACACCAAGAAGAACGGGCAAACAGACAGACATTGTCAAATCCCGACTTTTAATTAAAAAGTGAGATAAAATCCCGTTGAAAATCTTTTTAAGCTTATTTCGTTTCCATGTTCCATCAATTGACTTCGATTTATATTAAATTTTAGAATAAACTTAAATTTTATATAAAATAATCTTCATAGTTACATAGTTTATTAAATCAACTGGATTATAAGATATAGAACTAAGCTAACTATGTTTTAAATTAATTAAAAGAATAAAAACAGTTCGTTATTTTCATTTCTTTTTCAAAAAAGATTAAAATAATCCAACTCTGCATGAGAATGGAGTCTCTTAAAACTTTTGATTTTTAAGTAAGATCTGTTAGCAACTCATAAATTGCTAATCTTTGATAAAAACTAAAGGTGCTAATGGTTTGGTTTTTAATGGTTGGTTAATGGTTTTAACCATTTTTTAGTGGTTTGGGTTGGTTTG
>JAQIXJ010001184.1:0-22748 GCA_034700185.1 Phthiracarus laevigatus
TCAACTCCATCGGGTTCGGGTCGGGTCGGATACAAGCCTGTCGGGTTCTGAAACTTCTGACGATTTACTAGTCTAGTGTAATGCTATGTTTATTGAATAATCTGAAAAAAATATTAATTTCCTTTAAATAATTATGAAAATTGATTCCATAACATTTAAAATAATTTTGTTAATAACAATTTTTATTTAATTATTAGTATTTTTGATTTTATACAAATTTTTAATTGAAATTGTTTTAAATAATTCTTTATTTTCTCACTTCACTCAAAAGATTAGAGCTTAAACATTGTGTTTGTGTGAAATCATCTTTTAAAGTTGACTATCAGACAGAGCGTTGTGCTCACAGTTAACTGCTAACCGAATGATTAAGTTGATAATAAGAATGACTAATTAAATTACGACAAAAGAGTTTCCAAATTATGCGTTAATTTGAAGTATTGTTATTGTAATGTAGCAAATAAAACTGATTTTTAATTTTGTATAATTACAGGAAAATGGACTTTAACTTACCTGGTATTCCTGTCAAAAGAATTGAAAGAAATGTATTTTACCAGAAACTTCTTAAAGATACTGAATTTTATGTTTCAAAATATGCAAAAAAACAGTGGAAAGATAATGAAGATTGGGTTGAATTAGTTTCAATTGCATATTCAAATGTCACTTATTATGAGAAGTTGTTGTTAGTATCTAAATGGACAAGTGCTGGGTTTATGCCAGAGTTTGATTTGCTTTTTGTTTTTTGTAACCTTGATAGCCTTTGATAGTGCTAAATGAAACAAAATAAAAAAAGCTTTATAAAGCAGCGTAACCATTTCTTAGTGAATGAATGATAAGGGAATGTACACTCAGTCGCGTAAAAGACAAAAAGCAAATCAATCTCTGGTTTATGCTCGACGATCAGTTAGATTTCTTACCAAAAATTACGAGTCAATACATCGACTTCTTTCAAGAAAATAAATATGAATCAACTCGAAACGATGATGAATTATCATTTGAATTTTCGATATTTAAAGATGTATATACTAATCTTAAACAGCTCACGTCTCCAGCTTTTTTCAATCTTATTATTAATGAGAGCAAAAGCTGTTTATAAAAGCTGTTTCAATGGGTATGGAAATAAAAAAACACTCATCGCATGAGACTGCAGAACAACTGTTAGAAGTCAGAAAATATGATGCCGCGTGCTATTTGTATGTTGTATTTACTATGTTTATTTTTGGCGCCAATGAAAGTTTTGGGATAGATATGGATGGTGTCAAAGAATTTAATGATAATTTCAGCACTCATATAGTTTTGGTTAATGATTTGTATTCATTTAAAAATGAAGTTCTAAGAAATACAATACAGTTTAATTATGTTTATATATTAAGCATTGAAAAAGAATTAGCCTTAGAAGAATCAGCTAATCTGGATGTTAAACAAGTCATGGAAGTAGAAAAGAATATGTATTCATTGAAAGATAGAATTATTAAGAATAATCCAGGGGTTTCTGTTAATTATTTGGTTGGAATGATTGATTTATGCTTAGGATGTTTGGTTTGGAGTAAAAAGTGTAAAAGATATCATAAACTAAATTTGTGATTATTTGTACAGAATTTGCAAACTAATTGTATAATATATAAAATTAATCGTATTTAGCATATTAATTTAAATTCAAACAAAGAATTAAGCTAAAATGTCTTCATAAGTTATAATATATTAAGATTTATTTTTTTTAAAAACCGAATATCAAAAGTATTATATAAATCATTAATTTTACTATTTAGAAAAATTTTACAAAGCTTAATCAAACATAAAATAATATTTTAGAATTTAATGTGAAGATTAAGAAAGGATTTTATAAACGTATTGTTTGTTATTTACAGAAAATCTACAAATTCTTCTTAATTACATTATTGTTGATGATGAGTAGGGCTTTGAAAATCTTTCGAAAAACTCATCTTTTTAATTTATAATAATTTTCATTAAAAGTATATATTAACTAAAGGTGCTAATGGTTTGGTTTTTAATGGTTCGTTAATGGTTTTAACCATTTTTTAGTGGTTTGGGTTGGTTTGGTATACGTTTTTAAATTTTTGTTTGGTTTGGTTAGAAAATACTAAAAATAAGAAAACCATTTTCAAACCAATAAACCATTTACATAAAAACAGTATAAATAATTTTTGATTAAAACGGAATCTTATTCTAATAAACAAAATTTACCAATTTTTAAAATAATAACTAATAGTGAATGCGTTTCTAATGTAGAAATACCTTTGATTGCGTTAATGCTTGAATAAAACATGACCCTAGTATTTATATATATTTTTAAAAATTAATTTAAAACAATATTCACGGAATAAAAGTTTCAATAATGGTTTATGGTTTTTTAATGGTTTGGTTTGGTTTGGTTTACATAATTATTTTTTGTAATGGTTTGGATTGGTCTGGTTTGAAAACGTAAATTTATGGTTGGTATTGGTTTAAGAAAAGTCAAACCATTAGCACCTTTAATATTAACTATTTATATAGAATTCAAATCTGACATTTAAATTTTTAATTTTTTAACAAATGCTTTAATTCGCTTAAAGTGTATTCAACTATCTTTGAACTGAATAAAACATTAAAACTATTTAACACAACCCTAATTATAAAAATTTAATACCTACTTGAATGTGTGTTCTCATGTTTAAAACATTGAAGCAAGATATTGAAATCTAATACTTTAATAGTTCAAAATTTATTATTGTAAACTAATTAATATCGCAAAAATTTAAACAATAACAAGGTCAATATCCTCATTATATCTGACTTTTAAATGGTCATAATTAATTACTTTGTAATTGTAATTATTTATAGCTTTTTCTATGATTAAAGCTTTTAATCTTGAAATTATTTTTTAGATTATTTTCCATTAATTAATTAAGTTAGATAAAAATAGATGATAAGTTTCTATTATTTAAAACAAACCTTTTTAGATTTACAATTTATATGGAAGTTTTAGGGCGAGAGCCACAGTCCTCTTCTAATAGCAAAACTAGTGATTATACACTCAAACAAATGAAATTAATAAAACTTTCAAACTCTTTTTATATATATTCTTCAAGGTTTTTAATTTGAATTTAAAAAATTTATTATATCTAAATATAGAAATTTAATTCTTAGAAAATTAAAATTTATTTTGAGTGTTAGGTACTTGAAGCACCCTTTATAATATAAAAACAATTTAAAATTGTTTTAAACCTTGTGTCCCGTTCCTGTAGCACACACTTTATAACTACTTACAATGGATAAGGTGGGCAAGCTCTTACACGCAATCTCATTATCATTGCACGCTATTCAAAAATATTTTGTCATTTTTTCCTAACGTATTATCTGTATTGTGACTTTTTATATTATTTTATTTTATTGAGGTCATAAAAACTATGTTAAAGAGCTTCAAAATTGACCATAAATAAATTTTTTTTAATGACCAAAATTTTATAAAATATCAATGCTTTAGCACAATATTTTTTAAAAAAAAGTTATAAAGCAAAGAAACTCCATATATCACCATAACATAGGAGAATATCTTTTTATTAATAAAACAAAGCAATACAGACAATAATAATATCAAATAAAATTGTAAAACCAAACAAAAAACAAAATTCATTGTAATTAGAATAAAAAGATATAATTAATGAATCTATTATATTAATTTAAATTGTGATATCTTTTACATATTTTGCTCCAAACCAAACATCCAAAGCATAAATCAATCATTCCAATCAAATAATTAACTGGAACTTCTGGATATTTCTTACTGATTTTATCTTTCAATGAATACATATTTCTTTCATTTTCCTTAATCTCATTCACAACTATATTAGCCGATTCTTCTAAGCTTAACCCCTTTTCTTGGCTCAAAACGTAAATATAATTAAACTTAGTTACTGTATTACATAGACATTCTCTTTTGATGTTTAGATACTAACAACACCTTCTCATAATCAGTGACATTTGAATATGAAATTGAAAGTAAATCAACCCAATCTTCATTGTCTTTCCATTGTTTGTTTGCATATTTTGAAACCCAAATTTCTGTATCTTCTAATAGTTTCTCGTGAAATACATTTCTTCCAATTCTCTTGACTGGAATATCAGGGAAGTTAAAGTTCATTTTCTATGAATATGAATATAATTATGAATTAGTTAATTTTCTTACATTTTAAAAGCAAGACATCAAAAGTTTAGTTTAAAACTTTATGATTTATAAATGATTACCTTTTTCCGCAAATTGAATATGTTTTGCAATAAATACAATTTACACAAACAAACTTGTCAACGTTTTTTTAATAAAATAAAGTTTAATCTGAGTTTAATTAAATTAATATAAGACTTATATACTATTTCTCTCAACAACATTTATCAATACATTTTGAACGCATGAATTTTAATCTTAGTTTAAATAGTGTAGTGTCTCGGATTAAGAAATATTATTTGATAATTTAATCTAATTGTCAAAGTTTGTTTGATTAATATTATCATTGTTGATTAATTGATGTTTATTTTAACTATATATAAAACTCATTTAATTTTTTAAATGATTACATTTTTTCCGAAGTTTGAATATGTGTTGAAGATTGGAAAGTTTCAACTTTGTAATGGTTTTAATATCTCGAAAACAATTTGGTCCAACCTCTCGACGAAAATGATTTTTAGTTTTTCATATATTAGGCGTCAAAGGTTTTCAAGACAAAAATTTATTAAAAATTGTTTGTTAAATATGGTCAAACTAAATTAATCTTAGAAATTGTAAAAAGTAATCTTTTTACAAATTGATTTGTTGCTTAACAATTTTAAAATGTTATTACGTATTTTAAAGAGGATTATTCTTATTGTTACTATAATATGCAGTTTTGGTACTTATAATTTCGTTCTTAAATTTTAACTTTTATCTATTTGTGATCAATAGATATTCTATGATAATCTAAAGTAAATAAGTTTATTTGATCAGACTTGTTTTTTAACAACTGAATAATTTGTTCCATAAATGGTTGATAATTAACAATAATCGTAAGGGCTAAGCTTAAGAGTACCGAATGAAGATAAATATTGTTTTCAGATAATTTTAATTAAAAATATGAATAAACTAATCAATTTTTATAAATAACAATATTTGCCTGTTTGTTTGAATATGAACACCTTTATAGGCGCCGTCCCTGGGTGTGCCACATCCTCAACACATTCATCATGAAGAGAGGAGATCGAGAAGTGTGTTTCGAGATGGTGGGATCCCTCCTGGAAAATGATGCATGGAAAAACTGTATAAATAGCATTATAAGCGCCCCTCCTCAACGCCTACTCTTTCGACACCTACGTCAATGGTTTCAGCTTCAAAAAGTGCAAGTAAGGAAGTTTGGAATTGGCAGGCAATCTCTTAATCAGGAGGGGTCAAAATTAGTTTTAAAATGCCCTTCTACACGTATATCACACAACCAACTCAAAAAAACTGAGTTAATGTTTTGAGTTGGGTCGACTCATAATGCATTTATCAAAATGTAATCCTTATATGCCCTTTTATTGGCTTAATTTCTAGTACATAATAAATTTAGACAGAAAATTGATTGATGGTTGAATCAAACTATTATAAATTTTTTAAAAATATTTTCATAATTAATTTCCATTATTGAACATTTCAATGATTATATTAATTTAGAATAAAAATTTGTTGTTTAAATGCGATCACATTAAATTATTATTAGTCATTGATTAAACTAATCTTTTGCAAATTGATGTGTTGCTTTACATTAAAAATAAGCTCTCCTTTTTCTAAAAAAAGTGAGCTAAAAATTTATTATTAGCTCACTTTGAAAAAGTCAGCTATAGGATTTGCAATGTCTGTGTGTGACTCTGTCTGTCTATCTGTGCGTAGAATTTTTAGATCACAAAAATCAGGCAAAAATGAACAAAATTGAATCAAAATTGGGCTAAAACTGAGTCAAAATGTATCAAAACTGGCTTAATTAGGGGCAAAATTTGCTTTAATAGGTGCAAAACAGGGTTTAAATTGTGTTTAAAATGACTAAAAATGTGGCTAATTTGGTTAAAACTGGCACAAAATCTGCTCAAAAATGGTTAATATCGGGCAAATATGAGTATAATTTGTTGTCACGCGTCTTACATATTATACTAAAACACGTTATGACACGTGCCTAACTGTATCTATAACACAATTTTGTTGTTAACTCGTCGACAGCTAAACTTAGAATGAATAAAAATATCCTTAACACTCACTGAAGTACAATTTATAACAATAAGTTTTGTTTGTTTAAAAATAGAAATCAATAATGTAAGACAACAATAGGTTAAAAGTCAAAGTGAGCGCATTATTAATGTTCATTCTTGTTTATATTAAATATGATTATTCTAAATGTTACTATAGTATGCAAATATGATATTAATAAATTCATTCTATATTTATTAAATTGATATAGTTGGGATTAATAAATACTGGTTGTTAATATAAACTAAAAAAGTTTATTTTATCAGACTCAATTTTGCATTGAATTTCTTATAAAATCTTAAATAAAATTTTAAAATATGTAATCAGAAACGTGATATTAAAGTAATAATATCAAGTAGAACATGTAGAGTAAATGCTGGGAATGTTGAGAAATCAATAGGTTGATTAATAGTGAATTTTACAAAATTCTTGCATTATTAAAGTGAATTATTACCTTTTTTATATTAATAAAGTGATGATTAATAATTTCCTATATTTGCAATGTGATTATTACTAAATTCATATATTAGTAAAGTAATTTTTACCAATTTGTTTTATTAATTATGTGAATTGTATCCACTTTCTTATCTAATAAAGTGATGATTAATAATTTCTTAAAATAGTAAAGTGAATTTTAGCAATTTTTTACATTATAATTGTGACTTTTACGAATTTTCTATATTAGTAAGGTAGTTTTCACCTGTTTGATGTGTAGATATCGTGATATTTTACAAATTTATATTTTAGTAATGTGATTTATACCAATTTCATAAATTAATAAACAATTTTTACCAATTCCTCTTATTAAAAAAGTGCTTTTTTAGTGGTAAAAAGAAATTGTTAATAAACAGAAATAATTAATTTCTCAAATTAATTAACGGATATACAGAATAAGAAATAAACTTAAAAATTATAATTATTTTTTAGGTTAATTATAGCAAAGTGTATGCGAAGCAAGATATTGAATAATATGTGAACATTAGTGAAGCAAAGTGAGAGAATTTATAATATTTGTTCTTGTTTATATATTATAATTTATTTTCAATAAACTTATTAATTCTTAATTTTTTCTGACAGCTCGACTGAATGAATATTTTTTTAATTTTTTTTTTGTTTATATCGGACATGGTTAGTCATAAAAGATTGATTGTAGTATTATTGGATAGTCCTTGTCTTTATCTATCTAATGATAGCACACATATTGGGTTTTGAGTTTGGGCTGACCCTAAAATCTCGAATAACCCCAAATTCGATTATTCGATTTTGGGGCCAGAGAGCAGAACCCTAAGTTTAGACCTAAATTTTCGAACTTCATTTTACTCAGGGAGTCCAAATATAATTTATTTTGCCGAATCCTATCGGTATATAATTCGACACCCTTTCCGAAAAAAATTATTATTATGTTTTATTGAACATAATTTATGGTAACAATAGAGCGAATTTCAAATTGAGTCTTATATTTACGTGTCAAATAAGTACTGCTTACGATATATATCTAAGGTGCTTTTAGTTGAACTATGCGGCTGCCGCTTTTTAACCCTATTACCAGATTACTGCTTAGAAAGAGGTGAACCGATAAATCTTTCTATAAGCTTTAGTGTGTGAAAATCATTTCTTCTAAAAGTCTTTTAATTTACAGTTACATTTATTACAATTTTTTGTTTAAATGCTGTAATAGCCATCATTGGTTTCATGTAGAGTAAACGATTTACATTATTTTCTTCAATTAATGGTTAACAAATCTTAACGCTTTTTTACCAAGTTTTATACTTTCATAACCTCGAATAATTGATTCTTCTTGTGTGTCAATTGGTTATCCTGACTATTCGATTATAATATTCGAAAAATTAACAAAAAATTAGTTTCTTGGCAGCCTGCAGTGAAAAATGTATGAATATTGATTGTGTTGTGGAGAACTCAAATAGTAATATTATTAAATAACCAGGTCTCAGCCCGTGCTTCGCACGGATGATTAGTATTTATATATATTGTAAATGTATAGATTTTCCATGATGGGTGCCCACCCCCTCGAGTGACCCTTCATTTAACTCCGTTTTCCGAGGTGAGTTGATTGATATAGGTGTCGAAGGGAATTTTGAATTTATTCTTGACCCCTATTGATTAAGAGGGTTCTCGCCACCTCGAAACCCCATTAAAGGAACTCCTCTTATCGATCTGAATCCATTGATATAGGTTTTGAGTGGGTGGCCGATCAGAGAGGGCTCTTATAATGCTATTGAAACAGATTTTTCGCCCCCATTTTTTAAATGGGGTCCCACCACCTCTAAACCCCCGATTTGCACTCCTCTCAACGTTGTGAATCCAAAGATATAGGGGTCGAGTTGGTGCAGTCACCAGGGGAGGCGCCTATAAAGGGTATCACAGATAACTTTGGAATATGTATATATGATGTTACAATGGTTAAAGCGAGCTTACATGCAATCTTATTATCAATTAGTCGCAAACTATTCCAATCAGGGCTAAAAGTATCAAAGTTTAAGCACACAATTCTTTTATATGTTAGAGTTTTAAATGCATACCATATTTCTTCAGCTTATCCGATCATTTTATCGATGTAAGGATAACGAAAATGCAATCTTACGTTTTATAATTATTAACTTTAATGAAGTCACATAAATTATGTTAACAGGCATTCAATAATAATAAACATAAAATCTTTCGTTTTTTGAAAATGAACAAAATCATGTAAAATATCAATAAACATAATAAGTTTTCAAAAAACACCATATAGCAAAGAAAATTCATATTTTATTATAACAATCGAGGAAAACTCATTATTAATAAAAACAAAGTAATTCAGGCAAAATTAATATCTAATAAAATTATCAAAGCAAACAAAAAATAAAATTCAATGCAATTTTAATAAAAGACATAATTAATGCATATCTTATATTAAATTAAATTGTGATATCTTCTACAATATTTACTCCAAACCAAATTTCCAAGGCATACATCAATCAATCCATCCAAATACTTAACAGGAACTTCTGGATAATTCTTAATGATTCTATCTTTTAATGAATAAATATTCTTTTCTACTTCCATAACCTGTTTTACAACCAAATTAGCTGTTTCTTCTAAGCATAATACTTTTTCAATGCTTAATACATTAACATAATTATTATAGATTGTATTACTTAAAAATTCTTTATTGAATGAATATAAATCATTAACTAAAATTAAATGTGTAACGCATTGATCATTAAATTCTTTGACATCGTCTATATCTGTAGAATACTTTCTTTTGCACCGACTATAAACATAGTAAATATAACACCTATATAGCCCGCGCCATCATATTTTCTAATTTCTAACAACTGTTTTGGTGTTACAGATGAAGAGTGTTTTTTCATTTCCATACCCATTGCACCAGCATTTACGAAGTTTATGCTCTCTTTAATAATATGTTTAAAATAATTTGGAGACATAAGAAGTTTCAGATTATTATAGACGTCTTTTAATAGCAAATACTCAAATTTATCTTCATTTAGATTCAATTCAAATTTATTTTCGTTTAGATTCGATTCAAATTTATTTTCTAGAAAGAAGTCGATGTATTGACTCATAATTTGTGGTGAGTTATCTAACAAATCGTCGATCATAAATCCAGCAATTGTCCATTTTGTTACTAACAACAACTTCTCATAATCAGTAACGTTTGAATATCCGAGTGAAAGTAAATCAACCCAATCTTCATTATCTTTCCACTGTTTGTTTGCATATTTTGAAACCCAAATTTCTGTATCTTCTAATAGTTTCTCGTGAAATACATTTCTTTCAATTCTCTTGACAGGAATATCAGGTAAGTTAAAGTTCATTTTTTTATAATTCAGCTTAGTTTTATATATTATATTACTTAATCTTAAATAACTTTATGCAGAGTTGAAAGTGAGGCCGATATAATTGTGTTGTCCTTGTTCTATTAATATATCTCTTCCATAAAATTATAACACTTTTTTCCTTTATAAACGAAATAATTAATTTATTTTATTTTCTTAATTTTCTTACTTTAATAGTTCTATCAACTTTTTACTGTATTTTAATTTTTAGTATTGACGTAAATTGTATAAATGCAATTGACGTCAATTTTATTGCCTTGAATTTTTTATTCAAACTTTTATAAAAACTTTGAAATATACATTCTTAACCGTGATAAACAAAAACTAATCAAAAAGAGTAAATTTTAATAATATGGTTTTCAAGTTATACTATTTAAATGGTTTGTATTAATTATGAAAACAAATCAACTTGTCTTAGATTGAAATTTATATTCATTAACTCATTTGACCGAAACAAGTTATGTTTTCAATGTTATGAGTAATGATGCACTAATTTTTATTTAATCTTTAAACATTCTTAAAATGTTTTTTAATTCAATTCAATATAATGTAATAGCTTTATTCTTAGAGCTAATTAACTAATTTCTGTTTATTTATAGGGGAATAATGAAATTCTTGCTATCAGTTTGAGAGAGAGAATTATTTCTTCTACTAATTCTAAGTCTATTAATTAACAGCGACTTATTTATAAAGATTTTTTGTTTAAGTTTTATAACTCAGTGATTTCGTGACGAAAAATCTTATTAGCTAACTTTGTAAAAGTCAGCTATTGGATTTGGGATGTTTGTGCCTGTCTGTCAGTCCGTAGACTTTTTTAGCTCACAAAATTGAACAAAAGTGGGTCAAAATTGGGTCAAAAGTTGGCTTATAAATGTCAAAACAGGGCATAAATAGTGACAAAAATGACTAAATACGGGGCATAATTGGTCAAAACAGAAACAAAATCCGGTCTCAAATGATTGATTTTGGTTAAAATTTAGTAAATTTTAGTATCAAGCGTCTTAGTTTTTATAATAAAACACGGTAAGACATACGCCTAATTTTATCTATAGCAAGAGTTTTGATTTTATCTCGTTAACAACTCAACTAAGAATAACTAATACTATTCTAAACACTAAATTACTATTTCTAACAATGTTTTAAAATACATATAAAGTTTTAACGAAACAATAATAACTTTTTTGTTTGTTTAAAAATTAAATTACAAAAATGTTAATCAACAATACCGTGTATAATATTAAGAACGCATACGCTTTTTTGTACAGATCGGTTATTTAAAAGGCAAATACATTTCATCCATGGTTTAGATTGACACCGTACTAATTTTACTATTTATAACTTAGTCACCAAATTGGAGCCAAAACGTAGCTAATGTGTGGTAGCTTAACGTGTTAGCACAAACATGGCTCAAACTAGTTAACAGGTGTAGAATGACTAATCCTTAATAGAATTTTAATCTTATTCATAAATACAGTTCAATTTGTTAATCCAAACCTTGCTTATTGGTGTGAGTTTTATAAATACTTATTTGATTTTTATATTTAAAACAAGAATGAACATTAATAATGCGCTCACTTTGACTTTAAATCTATTGTTGGCTTTAATTATTGATTTCTATTATTATTCAAACAAAACATTTATTTCTTATTGTTTCGATAAAAATTTTTATGTTCTTTAAAACATTGTTATAAATAGTACTTTAGTGAGTGTTAATGTAATTTTTATTCATTCTTAGTTCAGCTGTCGACGAGATAACATCAAAATTGTGCTTATAGACACATGTAGGCGCGTGTCACAACGTGTTTTAATTTAATAAGTAAGACGCGTGAAACCAAAATTTACTCATATTTGCCCTGACGGTATGGCTCTCGCGTTAATATCCACTCAGCGTATATCACTGGTGGAGGTCAAAGTTATTGGCAATCAATTGGTTTTAAATATCATGAATTTGTGGGGGAGAAATAAAACCAACAAAATTTAATAGACATGCCCGCAAAGAATATCATAACCATAGGTAAGCGCTGCAAAATAAAATAGTACATTTCAATCTTTCTACTGATTCTATTGAATTAAACGAAGAAGTAGGGATGACTAATGTGACAGATTTGCAAAATAAAATCACAGCGTTAGAAGCTGATAATAAACAGTTAAGTGATTCGATCAATAAAGCTAATAAAAATTTCCAAACAAAATGAGAAACATCCAGTTTTCTAACATGTCAAAATTAATAAATGTAAAATACATGCAGAATTCAATGGTTGAGTTATTGCTGACACACCTACGGACAGACGGACAGGGTCAAATCCATAAGCACTACTTTCTATAAATTGAGCTAAAAAATCACTATAAATTAGTTTTGACATCAGTAATAGCAGTAAATTTAGCGTAAATTTTGTAAAAAACAAAAATATAAATACGCAATTAATTTGATCTAAGCAAACAAAAATCTAGAGATGAAAATTTAGGTTAAGTGGTTACACGGTACAAGGCAAAAATGTTATAACATATTGTAGGCTGTAAGCTCCAAAATATTCTATAGGCTTATGCTTAGACCAGCCAATTTTTTCATAACCTAAGGTTTAGGCTGTAAGCTAGATATAAAACAATAACGGCACATTCATATAGAGCTCACTTTTTCTTATGTTAATTTATACTTATATTGCAAATGTATAAGTTTCTAATCAAGACAGCAAAATCGAAAATTTTTATTAATATAAAAAATCTGAAAAATCCCTTAATTAATCTAAGACTGCGGACACGAGGACGGACGGACGGACAGACGGACAAACTCAAATCCATAAGCTCTACTTTGAATATTCAAAGTGAGCTAAAAAATTTTAAATGAATTATTGAAAAGGATGTGCACTATTTGAAACATGAAACTATTGTTCTTCAATATTAGTCATAGCCTAAGGTTTGGCCACCTAAAACTTACATCTCTACAAAAAACTCTTCCCACTGAACTATGTGGAAATATATGGTACTGTACAATCATCTTACTATTTTGTTTAATCGATTTTTAACCAAAAAAAATTATTTCTTTCATTGATAATATAATACTCTACAGTACAACTCAACAAAATTATTGGTAAGACTCACAAAAGGAAGTCACGAGATAATTTTTAAAAAATTATGAATAACAAGGCAGAGAATTCAAATTCGATTTGTTTAAAGACAAGAATATATACCAAGGTTTTATTTAAAAAAGCGGAATTTCGAGATAATAAGTTGATGAGAGTGTGAAGCGACACAGTTTTATTTCATTGCTGAATAGCGTAAGGTGATTATAAATTAAAGTAATGTTTTGGCAGTGGTCCCATACTAGTAAATGTTTTTGCGTTTGTTACGGTGCCAAAATTATAGATTGCTATTTTGCTTAATTTTCAATTTTTATCGGCAATAGATTTATGTGCGATCCTCTCAGATAGTTTCCGATTCAGCAAATAATATTGTTTCCTTTTATCGTACATACTAGAACTGGGCGCGGATGCAGATAAAAGCAGATTCGGATGTTTAAAATTTTTAAATTAGTGAAATAGTGATTAGCGGATTAGTGAAAATTTTTTAATTGCGGATTGAATGTTGAGCGGATACGAGCTTTTTTCTGCGGATAATTAGCGGGTCAGGATGTTAAAAAATGAATAATCCGCGGTTCATCCGCAGTTATCCGCAAAATATTTTTTTCTGTATTTTAAACAGTAAAAGACAAAATAAGTTATATATTATCTTAGAAAAAAAGTTTATCCACTAATTAATGAAAACTTTATTGCATCATTCTTGTTCAATAATTAAAACATTAACTCTATAAATTTTACCAAAAATCATGTAACAATAATTGGACACAAAACTATCTATTCATTTATAAAAGCTGTAATTATTAAACTTAATATTAGCGGATATCTGCGGATTATCCGCTGTGGATCGCTGATGATAATTATAATTTTGAGTGCGGATGCGGATCGGGTTGGATGGCCTTAAAAATTTGCCGGATGAGTGCGGTGCTAATAACACTAAGTGTAGATTTTTGCGGAGGAATGCGGATAGCAATTTTTCGCATCCGCGCACAGCTCTAGTACACACAATGCTCACTTTTGTGGCAGGAACAATCTTTACAGAAAAATACTTTTAGATATTACATGTAATATTTTTCTCATTAGCATTTTCATTACAAAATGCTATCATAGTCAACAAATATGTAACTAAAAGAATTTGTAGACCTTATAAAAAAATAACAAACTAATCTAATGTATAAATTAAGATAATAAAAAAGTTTTTCTTTCGTGGAATGTGAAAATAGATTTGAATGTGATTTCTAAAAAAGATTTTTGAGTTCCTTAAAAACGATGAATAAATCGTTAGAAAATGGTACTATTAATCACACTTTTACAAAATGTAATTATTTCTTAAGCATAACAATAACCGAGCCAATATAAAAAATGAAATTGATAATTCTAGTTAAGACTATTATATAATAAGTTTATTATAGAACATAATATTTTATTATTATTGAGCTTAAAATTTAAGTGACATCTTCCGCTTTTTGGAGGAATATAAGGAATAAAAATGGACAAAAGTTCATGATAAAAGGTTACATATCAGGTTATAATGAAAAATATAATTCAAAAACTTTAGTATCTTCTTTCGTTGATGAGCGGTAATAATGTGATCTGTACTTAATTGTATAATATGTGTAACCCATTGATCATTAAATTCTTTGACATCGTCTATATCTAGAATACTTTCATTTGCGCCGAATATAAACATAGTAAATACAACATACACATAAATCGCGGCATCATATTTTATAACTTCTAACAGTTGTTTTGCCGTTACAGATGATGAGTGTGTTTTCATTTCCATACCCATTGAAACAGCTTTTACAAAGTATATGCTCTCTTGAATGATGAGTTTAAAATATTTCGGTGACATAAGCTGTTTAAGATTAGTATAGACATCTTTTAATAGCAAATACTCAAATTTATCTTCGTTTAGATTCGATTCAAATTTATTTTCATGAAAGAAGTCTATGTATTGACTCATCATTTGTGGTGAGATATCTAGAAGATCGTCGAACATAAACCCAGCAATTGTCCGTTTTGTTACTAACAACAACTTCTCATAATCAGTAACGTTTGAATATCCGAGTGAAAGTAAATCAACCCAATCTTCATTATCTTTCCACTGTTTGTTTGCATATTTTGAAACCCAAATTTCTGTATCTTCTAATAGTTTCTCGTGAAATACATTTCTTTCAATTCTCTTGACTGGAATATCAGGTAAGTTAAAGTTGATTTTCTATAAATATGAATAAAATTATGAATTAGTTAATTTTCTTACATTATAAAAGCAAGACATCAAGTTATTTAGTTTAAAACTTTATGTTTTATAAATGAATACCTTTTTCCGCAAATTGAATATGTTTTGCAATAAATACAATTACACAAACAAATTTGTCAACGTTTTTTTAATAAAGTAATGCTTAATCTGAGTTTAATTAAATTAATATAAGACAAATACTATTTCTCTCGTCAACATTTATCAATACTTTTTGAACGCATGAATTTTAATCTTAGTGTTTAATCAACCCAATCTTCATTATCAACCCCACCCTGCTTATCCCCAACCCCACCCTTCGAGTGAGCTTCATTTTACTCCTTTTTTAGAGATGAGTTGATTGATAATGTTTTCGAATGGCAATATTAAATTAATTTAGACCCCTCTTGTTTAAGGGGGTGCCCGCATCCGCGCAACCCTCTTACTTACACTCCACTAATCGATCTGAATCCATTGATATATATGTTGAGAAGGTGACCGTTCAGGGGGCCCATATAATGCTTTTGAAACAGTTTCCCCCACCATTGCCCACGACTGGCATTACTCTATTTATGGTGAATCCATCGATGTAGGAGTCGGGCGTGCAGCCACCAGGGGTATAACATACAGACAAACAGACATCTGGACAGAAAACTTTGAACTATATATATAGTGATGTTTTGGTATCGAAATGGACAATGGTTGGGTTTATGATCGACAATTTTTAGATATCTCACCATAAGACTTCTTACAAGAAAATAAATTTGAATCAACTCTAAACGAAGATAAATTATTAATTCAAATTTCGATATTTAAAGATATCTACACTAATCTTAAACAGCCTACGTCTCCAGGATTTTTTAAACTTATTATTTAAGAGAGTAAAATTTGTTGAAGTTTGTAAAACTTATTATAAACTTTGTAAAATTTGTTGAAATAGGTATGGAAATGAAAAACCAATTATCATCTCTTACTGAAAATCAATTATTAAAAGTAATAAAACATGATTGAGTTTGCTATGTGTACATTTTATTTGCTATGTATATTTTAGGTGTTAATGAAAGTACTCTAGAGATAGACGATAATATAGAATTTCACATCCAATTCACTTATCATTTAATTTTAGTTATTGATTTGTACTCATTCAAAAAAGAAAGTCTGTGTAAAACAATACAGTTTAATATTTACGTTTTGAGCAAAGAAAAAGGGTTAAGCTTAGAAGAAACGATTAATTTTAATGCGATTGATGTTAAGGAAAAATAAAGAAATATGTATTCATTGAAAGATAGAACCAGAAAGAATTAATATGAATTTCCAGTTAATTATTTGTTTATAATCAGGATGTCCCATACTTTTAAGGACTGGAGGGTGTCTTATCCCGATGGTTTTCAAAATTCAAATGTCAAACTCATCGAATTTTAGCTACTGTTTTTGTATTTTTCGGCAAAAAAGTGCCATTCTCATGAAAAATTGATATTTTATGAATAGATTTAAATAGGGGTGGGGTTTGACCCCTCTGGGGCACCCTGATTGGAATTATTGTTTTTTGCTTAGGAGTTTTTGTTTGGAGTAGTGATGATGGTTTAGAGCTTGAGAGCCTCATGAGCCTGAACCTGAGCCTGATCCTCAGGCTCGGAGCAGGGCTAAGGTTTTTAATTTTGGATGAGGCTCGGATTCGAGGTTCATACTTTTTGGAGCCTAACAGGTTCAGGTTTTTGAGGCTCAGGTTCTGCTTACAAGAGCCTGGAGCCTTTGTTGAAAGGCTGTAACTTTTAAAATAAACAATAATAGCATTTCTAATGAATATTTTACTATTTACTATCACTCATTTTAATGAAACTTCAATTTTGAAAATTATTCGCGAAATAAAAATTACAGTAATAAACAAATATACCACATTAAACAAAACAAGATCTATACGGTCATAATATCTGACTTTGCAAAGTTAGATTTAGTTAGTATTAGACATGGTTTCTTGTTTTCCAATTAGGGCGGTTACTAGCATTAAAAAAACTGAATGTCTTAACATCACATACATATAAAAAAAGGTTTATTTGATTATGATATTGTATGTATGTGATGTTAGGACATTCAGTCTTTTTTAATGCTAGTAACTGCCCTAATTGGAAAACAAGAAACCATGTCTGGTTAGTATATGGTCGCTCGCTCACTCCGTTCGCTCGCTAACCATTTCAATATTTCGTGTTCTATAATATACCAGCTCCGTTAGCGGCAGATGCCACTTAAGTTTTAAATTTTATTTAGTATTTTAACATGAATTTTGACTAAACCTGCGTTTTAACCATAATGAGCTTAAAAATCAATTAAATACGGCCGAAATGTGGCAGATGCCACTGAATTTTTAACTTAAGTTTTGGCAATTTCTGCCAAGGTTTACCTATTTTAACCAGATTTTTGTTTATTTTGAGACATAAATTTCTTTTTTTACAGCTAATAGCGGCAGATGCCACTCATATTGTATTTCTAATTTTGTACATTTTTGCCTAATTTTGCCCATTTTTCCAGTATTTTGGCCTTTTTTGTAATTTTGAAACTAGAAATAACTTTTTTAAGGCTAGTAGCTGCAGATGCCACTGAAGATATAATATTATTTTTGCCAGTTATTTGCCTATTTAGACCCAATAATGGCCATTTTTCGACCCATTTAATAGCAATTTAGAAAATACTTTTGTTCATTATGACACTATTTAGTGACCTTATTAACCTGAAGATAACTTAATTATCATAAGAAATAGTTAAATTCCCTTAATTAGAAAAAGAAATCGGTAAAATCCCTTAATTAGAATAAGAAATCGGTAAATTCCCTTTATTAAAGTAAAGATCAAAATCCCTTAATTAGAATAAGAGTGAGCGCAGACAGACGGGCAGACAGACAGATGGACAGACAGACAGACGGACAGACAGACGGACAGAATACCCAAATCCATATATCTGAATTTTGCAGTCAGATAAAAAATGTTAAGTAAAATGTCATTAGATAATGTCGTAAAATCTTTTTAGCTCACTTGTGTGGTGATTATTACTCTTCTGTGGTGCAATATATATAGGGAGGCTAGGAGGCTAGGAATAAGGCTCCAGGCAATAGGCTCATGCTCTAATTTTATTTGAGGCTCGAGGTTCAGATTCTGAAAAGGAGGCTCAGGCTTAGGCTCAGGTTCAAGTCAGAGCCTTTGGAACCCGAACCTCATCATGACTAGTTTGGAGTAAAACATGTAAAAGATATAACATTTATAAATTAATATCAAACGATTATATTTTACAATTTAAAGATATTTTACAAAAACATGTATCTATGAAATAATGCAAGAAATTTTTATAATAGAATTTTTGATAAACTTATAAAATGTTTATGTAATAGCTTTGATCATGAAACTTTGATTGGATCTAAAAACCAATAGCTAGGGTTTCGAAAATCGTTAAAAAAACTGTGCAAAATCGTTTATTAATCGTTAGAAAAAGTTGGCCTAAACCGTTAGAAAATACGTTAGAAAAAATTATCTATTTGATTCCAAAAATTTTAAAAAAGTGTAGCTCCTTTTAGCTTTGTGGCTTAAAATTTTTAGAAATATTTTTTATAAATATTTTTCTAGTGAAATTCATGAAAATAAGACACCACTTAAAACATATCAGATTTAATCGACAAATTTTGGGATTTAACCGAAAATTTTATTCAAATTTAAAACATTTGAATTCGTTAGAAATTAATAAAATCGTTATTTATTTTTAAAACAGTTAGAATCATTAATTAAAATTAACAATTTTTGAACTATTTAATTAAAAAACAATTTTAGAATGGTTTAATCAAAACGATCTTCATAATCCTAATAATAACGTATCACCAGGATTGCACATTTTGCGCAATTAACCAAAAGGCTAAACAATTTTCAAAAATTCTTACGCAGTTTGCGCAATTTTTGAAAAATACTATTTCGATAAAATTAGTAAAATTTTATTTTTAATAATGTCAATAATTCAAAACTAAAAGAGGAAAAAATTCAGAACTAAAAACAGGGTATATTCAAGGAGGAATAAAGAGAAGCATTTAAAAATCAGTATTAATCAGGAAAATAAAAATTTTTGATAAACTTTTTAGAAAAATCTAGCGCTGGTTTAAACGTTTTCTAAATGGCAATAAGTAGTATTTTTCGCAATTTACTCACAAATAGTTTTGTGCAACCCTGCGTATACCCAATAAAACTAATGTTTTAATATAGGTTTGCCTTCAACTAAGTTTAGGTTCATGAGCCCATTGCTTTCGCACAATTTAGATTAACAAATAATATAACTTAATCTGAATAAAATCTTTTAATTAATAAAAACAAATCAATACAGACAAAATTGATATTTAATAAAATTATCAAAATAAACTAAAAACAAAATTAACTGTAATTATAATAAAAAGATATAATTAATGAATATCTTATATTAATTTAAATTGTTATATCTTTTACACTTTTTACTCCAAACTACAATTCCTAAGCAAAAATCAATTATTCCAACCAAATAATTAACTGGAACTTCAGGATAATTCTTACTGATTTTATCTTTCAATGAATACATATTTCTTTCTGTTTCCTTAATATCATTAGCAACTAAATTAGCCGTTTCTTCTAAGCTTAACCCCTTTTCTTGGCTCAAAACATTAATATAATTAAACTTTATTGTATTACTTAGACTTTCTTTTCTGAAAGAATACAAATCATTAACCAAAATCATATGATGAGAGCATTGATCGTGAAATTCATTGACATCGTCTATCTCTAGAATACTTTCATTAACACCGAAAGTATACATAGTAAATACAATGAACAAAATGCAACCACCATCGTATTTTCTAACTTCTAACATTTGTTCTACAGTAATAGGTGACGTTTGTTTTTTCATTTCCATACCCATTTCTACACCTTTTACAAAGTTAATGCTCTCTTTAATAAGAAGTTCAAAAAACCGTGGAGACATTAGTTGTTTAAGATTAGCGTAGACATCTTTATAAATCAAAAATTCAAATAATATTTTATCTTCGTTTCGAGTGGATTCAAATTTATTTTCTTGAAAGAAGTCTACGTATTGACTCATAATTTGTGGTGTGATATCCAATCGATCGTCGAGCATAAACAAAACCATTGACAATTTTGATACAAAAAATATCTTTTCATAATCAGTAGCATTAGAATATGCAATTGAAACGAATTCAACCCGATCTTCATTATCTTTCCATTGTTTGTTTGCATATTTTGATACATAAGTTTCAGTATCATAAAGAAGTTTCTCGTGATATACACTTCTTTCAATTTTTTTGACATGAATATCTGGTAAGTTAAAGTCCATTTTCCTATAATTATACAAAAATAAATCAGTTTAATTTCTTACATTTGAATAAAAATCTTCAAATTATTAGGTTTTTTATAACGTATGTAAAACATTTTTGTCATAATTTATTTAGCCATTCTTATTATAAACCTAATCAATCGTTTGGAACATTAGTGGATATTGCTCGGGCTAATCGTGCACTTCAAAAAATGATTTTTATCAACTGAATGTTAAGCCCTAAGCTTCTGAGAGCAATAAGAATATAAAGAATTTCAAGATAATTTAAAATAAAAATTTGTATAAAGTTAAATATACTAATCTGTATTACAGTATATACTAAAAGAATGATCTCTCTCTCTCTCTCTCTCTCTCTCTCTCCGTCACGTTCGTTCTCCTACAATATTATAATATGCCAGTTTCACGAATGTCGCATAACAATATCTACAAAAATTTTAAAACTATTGTTGTATTGCGCAAAAAGGTTTAGTTTGAAATGCAATAATAAAACATAATAACATAATAACAGAAATTAAAATTATATAACCATCATTTACAAGAATATAAACAATTTAATACGTTAAACGGGCATAAAAATGTTATTTCCACGCGAAATGGGTTTCTAACTAGTAATTAAATAAAAATTATTCTGAATGTTATGGAATCAATTTTCATAAGTATTTTAAGGAATTTAATTTATTTTTGTTTTTTGTGATTATTTAAAAATTAAAAAATAAAGCATTACAGCATTATAAACCTAAAATTTTCTATTAATTTAATTATAAATTTGTTGTTTCAATGTAAACAGATTTTTGATGCCTAATATAAAAAAAGAAAAAAGTGAATTCAATCATTTATCATATGGGCTATAATTAAATATAGCGCAATATAACGATTAAAATCGGAATATTGGTAGCATTCAAACTTACTTGTACTTTTGAATTTAACAAGATTTTGTATTCCACGACAAACTTTTATAATAAATACAACTTATCAAACTAATGAAATCAATTTTTTGTTGAAAGTATAATTGTGAATATTTTAAAATATATATGTTTATATATGTGATTAATTTCACATAAAAGTAGTCATTTATGATGCACATATATAATTATAGCTCATTAAATACTATATGAATAAGTTGTATAACGCAATAAAAAAAAGAAATGAGTTTTTGGTGGCATTAAATTTTTTTTGTATTGAGTACCAAATACCAATCAGATTTAAACGATAATTTCTCGATTTCGTGCGAAATAGCATTTATGGCTTTTTTAGCATTTATCATTAAAAGTAACAAATAATTGCATTTATAAATGGAGCTATAAATAAATTAATATGCATTAAAATTTGAAAAAACTTTTGATATTAAAGTAAGCCAATAAAATAAATTAATAATCTTTTTTCAAGGCTAATGAAAGGAAAAGCATTATTATTTTATGACAGTCATATACTAATAAAACAAAAATGACATATTCATATTGACTCACACCTCACTTTCTAGTCCGAATAAATTTAATAAAATACAATTTACTTGAAACTCGCGCCAAACATTTGGCGCAATTTAATGCATTAATATAATGTTAACCATGCTGTTGCCACTCAGAATGCCCCACATTCACACTGTTACTGTCTGAAATACGTGTGATTACGTAAACAATGTAATAACTATGAATTAGTGATTGAAAATTTTTAAATTTTAGAATCCACTAACGTTCCATTAACGGGCCCAAAAATAATATTAACTAAAGGTGCCAAAGGTTCGGTTTGAAATGGTTAACCAATGGTTGATAATGGTTTGGTAAAAATCAAACTATTGGCACCTTTAGTAATAACGTTCCACTAACGGTAAAAAATAAAACGGATAGCATTATCGTTCCATTACCTGTACCTTATTTTGATTCTACTCATTAACGTTTCACAATAAAGAATCTAAAATATTTTCGATTATCTCAAATTTCAAACTTTTATTCACTTTATTTTATATAAATAAGTTGCTTAAAAAT
>JAQIXJ010001185.1:0-22727 GCA_034700185.1 Phthiracarus laevigatus
AATAGAAATCAATAATGTAAACCAACAATAGATTTAAAGTCAAAGTGAGCGCATTACTAATGTTCATTCTTGTTTTAAATATAATATTAAGTTTTTTAGTTATAATTGAACTTTACTTTAAATTTTATTAGAAATTTATTCCAGTATAAAAATAAAAATAAACCGATAGTATGATTTTTTAATAAATTACAGAGTTTTAAAGTTTTTTAGATTTTATAGAGGTTAAAAAAATTTTTTGTCAAAATATAATCGTATTTATAAATTTTATTGCGAGACATCTTGTAAAAAATTATATTTTTTGAATTTCAAATTTTTATAATGATTAAATTTGTTGAATGAGTAGATAATTGTTCTCATTTTACCAGACTTTTGGCTGGTAAAATATGAGTTCATACGTTAAAATATTTATATTAAAATATTATATAAAAATATTTTTGTCACATTAAACCCATGTTTATTATTATTAGCTCTTCATATAAACTATTTTTTTAAATTAAGCCATTGATAATGATTGCTGAAAAGCAATCGAAACACTCGAGTGTCTGGCTCTAAGCTAACAAGTTCACTGTAAATGTGAATAATTTTTGTTGTATTTAAAGTTTATAAAAATCTTAATATGAATTCTAACAACAAATTTAAAAAATACCCTATTCTTAAAAATGTTAATGCATAACAAAATTAAATAAATCTTAATTAATTAAAATTATGTTAACTCATAAACCATTTTTACTTAATTTTTATGATTTTTAGTCAATTAAATTTATATAACATTTAAAGTGAGGTTAAAAGCTAAAATTATATTAATTTTAGAGATTCAAAAACTAAAATAAAATACTATTATTTATTTCCTTATTAAAAAATTATAAGAAAAATATTTTTAGCTGTTAATTTTTAAAAGTTTTTAAAAGTTTGAAGAAATAAATTAATTTAACTTGAGACAAATTTTTGTTAACCTGTCAAAATTAAAGTTTAAAATGTTAATGGCTATTTAAGGTTTTACTAAAAAATTTTATTATAAATTGAAGTTAAAAGCTGCGTAATTTGTTAACTTTTAAAAGTTTGTAAATCACTACTACTGTCTTATAATGCTCAAACTTGTAAATCTTGATATATTAAGACTCGCGCATTGTTTGTTTTTTCTAAGAATTCTTAAAAACAAGATCTTAAAAAATTAATATAGTTATACAAACAATTTGTGAATAAAATATAAATTTGTTTTGAACCTCAAGTGGATAAATTACTATTATAATTTAAGGCTTTTTAATCACAACCACTTAAAATATTGCAGTATATACATATTACTAGAAATATAATCTTAAGGTGCGCGTTATTTACTTAATAAACAAACGGTATTTGCCTAAAGTGAATGTCTAGCCAAAAAAATTAAATCAACTTAGAAGGAATGAGATAAAAGAATTTGGGTAGTAATTAATTTTGATGAAGACAGAAGAAATATGTATCTAGTTATCTAGACACTAGATAGTTGATAGATATACAGTGGCGTGGCTTTATTGCAGTTCAAGTAAGTTCAGAGTTGATGCAATTAAAATTTCGAAACGTTGCACAGTTTACAGTATACGTTACACTGTTGTGTATCAAAATAAAATTCATAGTTATTGAATATTTAAATCAGTTATTTCTTAATATTAGAACACAAAGACAATGTAAAAGCTATATCTAATAGTTTAGCTATAAGCCATATGGTAGCGTTTGGCTTCTAAGACAAAGATGTTTGGAAAAATATATAAAACTTTTGCGAATTAAACGTAAACGTAAATTATTTAAAATTTTAAAAAAGTGTCATTATTTATTTTTTGGAGTTATTAAGTTTTAAAATTTTAACGATCAGTATAAAAGATTCTTTGTTGTAGCAAAGAGTTACAGTAACAAAAAAATTATAAAAATTGAGCTCAAGTGATAATTTAAAAAAGTTAAAATAGATTCAAGAATTTTAACGCATAAATATAAAATATACAGCAACGATTGAGAAAAATATCGGTCGACGCGATTTTGTTGGTCAGTAAAATACCAGCCGAACTAAAGCGTAAACGAGCCAATAAAGCAAGAATACCACAAGCGAATACCAAAAACATAAAAATATACGATAACCGATGATGATTCTGAAACAATAATAACATTTAAATAAAATTTAATACATTTTTGTTTGCTAACTTTTTCAGCCGTTTTTTAGCCAATGGGATATTATCTTCGCTTTCTTTTAGCAAATATTTTCGGCCACCGATCCACGAATTTTTCATCATTAGGTCCCAATTGATCTCTGACACGTCGAATTTAAATATTTCGGCGTCAGTTGGCGAACATTTTTTGATGAACTCCACAAGTTTTCGGGTGTTGTTTGATTTAAATGTCCACTGACTCATCCAAAAGTATCGCAACATATCGAACCCGTTATGCATACGATTTGTCACCGAAACCATACTAATTGATTAAAGCACGGAATTTTACGTAAGATAATTTTTTTAGCGTTTAGTTAGATTAATCTAAGAAATTGTATGCGAGTAATACTATAAAAGATAAGTTATTTCACTGATTTTATAAATCAATTTAAATAAATATTCTAAACATAAAAAATATTTTGTTTTTTATTTTTATTTTATTTGGGAGATTGTCATTCGAATTCGATTAGTTTTTGAGACGTCACCATTTTTAGATCTTTCTCCTAAAATTTTCTATAAAATTTGTTGAGTTTTAGTCCTATTAATAATATTTTTTCAAATATATCATGAAAATAAATTATTTATCAGAGATAAGTGAAAATTTAAAATATAAATAAATATTTTAATCGTTTTTATTCAGTGTTATATTCATTATTTTAGCTTAATCAATAGTATATAAAATATTTTTGTATATAAATAAAAAATAAATAAAAATTGGTAAAAATTAACTTTTTATAAGTTTTAGTTGTTTTAAGTAATATTTTGGTTTTTAAATCAATATTATAATCCATATTTTAACAGCCTTAAAATATTTTCCGGCCTTTACTAATGATTAGTTTCGATCGATAAATTAACAAAATACGGTATAATTTTACGTATATTTAAAAAATTATTTGAAAATTAAAAATTCTAACGGCGTAAGGAATATTTTTTAATCGGATGCAACTGTAATTTCCCCTTAATATAACTAAAGTTATAGAGAAAATCGTTTTTTAAAGATAGTGAAACTAATTAAAGAAGTAAAAAACTTTATCTTATTTTTTTGTTGGACTTAGACACTGAGTTCACCTTTGATCGTGACATAGACTTAACGAGCAATACTAAAAATAAGTGCGTCATTGCGAAAATTTTGTGCAACAGTGGTAAATCCAATTTTTCATACCGCGAATACCTGTCTTAACTACTTTTTTGATAAAAATATATCATTTTCGTATAAATGATTGCACCCTATTTTATTGAACCCAAAATAATGAATCTATAATGTCACTGGAGGAAGTTTTGTGAAAATTGTATGTATGTAAACTGTCTTAGCTTATCGATAAGCAAATTTTTAAAATAATAAATGCTGTTTATAATAGAAACATGTAGGGAAAAAAACTAAAATCATGGTTAAATCAATCTATAACATTCTTGGAAATATCAAAAAATAAAAAACTAAAATAAATTAATATTGCAGCCTTAATCTGATTTTTAATCTAAAGATAATCAGAAACAACTAGAATATGAGCTAAATTTTAAAACCGCATATTTGCAAAATGAGAATCAAAAATGTTTTCGCAACGCTTACATCGGTTTGTAACCCAATAACCATAATAGCGAGTCCACAAAATAGGCGAACAATATATGGGAAATATATATGGTCAACCAAACCCGAATTTTCGAGGGCCGCTCCATTGGTGTGCCGGCGTGCGGACGAACCACTTTAATCGACGGGCTATCGTGTTGCGTACTCTTTATTTTCGAAATTATCTCTAAAAGCTGGGGAGTATTGTTGGGCTCGCTTGACGCGTGATATATCTGTATGTCTTGCGGCTTATATTTAGCCACATAATAGCTCGCCGCTATAATCGCGTCGCAACACATGTCAACGGGTATAAAACTGAGTTTCGTGTGTGTATCGCAATCGGCGATTCGCATAATGCCAAGCGAGCCCAGCATTGATATGCCGGTAGCGCCGTTAAAGTTATCACACCAGCCTTCTATCGGCTCTTTATACGACGCTATAACTATTGATGGCCTAATTATCGCTACGGGTATGTTTTTTCTTTCGTTAGCAACAACGTGCTCGGCTAAGGCTTTTGCGAATGTGTAATGATTTGGACGGCCTTCAAGCAAATCGTTAGTAAAGCTAAATATTAATGGTTTAAGATAACAATTAGAAATTTAATGATTATTACAATTAGAAATAGGTTAGAAATAAGAAAACATAGTATTTGTTATTTTTTTGACAACCGATTCAGTTATTTTCATTTTTTCCTGCGCATTCCATGATTAATGAAAGTGTTGATTGATAGATCCGGATGGGATAAAAATGCGAAACTAGTTATTAGATTTTTGCCTACAATACTCATCCAGTAAATTCAAGTTTTGTTTCTGTTCCCCAGTGTGCTATTTATAAACGCTAGAAAAAAATCAATGTCAAAATTCGTTTCCGTTTTCATAGAATGATCTTTCATACTATTTTCAACTGATACTACTGTAGGTCAAAAAAAAGATATAAGCACAAACCCACTGAAAATGGGGCGATAATATCTTTTGAGGATCATTTTGAAGGACAGGGGTTCAAACAGCTTTCATTCGATTCGAAAAGTTTCGCAAAAAAAACTTTTAGAAGGTTACGGTGTCATTTTAAGGAAAAAAAGTTACATAAGTGAAAGTTTACTTTTTGAGTTCATGATCACTCATCGTATTGACCGCGTTTATTACTTCTTCGGGCGTTGTTTTCATTGGATATATTTTCTCTTCGAGCACATTAAACTGGCAAAAAGCGTATGCGGTGGATACGTGCGCCAGCGCTTCCAGTTTGTTCATCTGAGCGCATAGTTTTAGCAGCGAGTGAGTGCCAATTAGATTATGCGTCACCGCTTCGCGTATCGGTTCGTTGAATTTTACATCACCGGCCACGTGATAGATTATGTGCACGTTATCGCACAATAATTTTAGATCACTTTCCTGGTTTGGTTGGAATTAGAGAAATTATTTACGTTAGGATATTCGTTTGGGAAGTCATTTTATGGTTGATAGTTTCAATAATATCGAAATTTAAGCTAATATTTCAATAATTATTAGCAAAAATAAAATCCATTGACTGGATTTTTTTATTTAATCGATTGTTGATTAAGGTATATGGTAATGCAATTTTATGTCTATACGGGTGAAATTTACTTAAACTCACACATTGTTGAACGTGCTATAGTAATATAATAGAAATTATTTTTATTCAATGATCCAGATATTTCCTAACGTAAGTGACGTTTTATTTAATAAGATTGAACTTTTAATTTTCCATAAACTTATTTTTAAATTTATTCACTCAACACATGTCTGGTGAATTAACATTCTAAAACTAAATCATTTTAAAAAATGATTAAAATTATGAAAATATTAAATTGTTCCGAATATTTGTCTTAAAACTTATTCATGAGAAAGATTAGAGCGCCACTTATTTTTATAGAACTAGATTTTAATATTAATTCCATTAAGATGTAAATTATTTTGTAAATTTTTTCTGTAGATATTAACAATTCAAGAACATTTAGCGTAAAAGGAATACAAAAACAATTAGTCTCACGTAAAAAGAAATATAAGATAAACTAGAGTAGCTCATTATAACCAGTTTATCGCACCCAATACTTGCGTAATTTAATCAAAACTCTTTCGTATCACTTTCACTTGATAGAAATAAAACGCGATAAAAAACAAAATTTTTACCCACACGTGTGTGAACCTAAGTTTAAACTCGAAAACTGATACATCTTGAAAATTTTGGAGGTCAATATTATAAAATCATTAACTCGAAACTAAACTGGTTTTTTTCGTGTGCACGTGTTTTATGCATGTTTTTTTAGAAACTTTAAATTTTTTTAAGAAGCATCATATATCAAACATTTCATCCAGAAGATAATGGATGACAGAAAAGTATGCCGTTTTGTTTACCTTGAGGCCAACGTTTGGTAGCGAAAGGTCTCCCGCTATCGGAATCAATTTATGTTGCAATTTTTCCATATTTAGTTTAATGTTGAATATTTTCAGTTTGCAATAGGCCTTCCATCTCTCTTCCACTGTCTGTCCTTGCTTTGCGCGAATCAAAATATAAACACGTTCAATGCCAGTGCAACAGCGCAACAGTTTTTCCACTAATACCTGCCGGAGAAGATCGTCATAAATTCATTTTTAAATACGTTTTTTTTGTTTTAATTGCTATTAGTCTAAATTTAACGCATAATAAAATAATTTTCCATTCGATGTTTTAAGTTTTTTATAAAAAATTTTCGGATAAAAATCCATGACGTTTAAACTAAAATTATTATTTATTATTGAAAGCAAAATATGTCGTAGGATCTAATGGGTGTATTAATGTTTTATACAGTTTTATACATTTCGTTGTATATCAAAGTAAAGCTAAGACTGGAAATTTCTTACAAATTAATACTATGTTTTTAATATCATGAATATATATTGGAAAACTACTGTATTAGTATTTTAATTTAATGTCAAGTAGATTTTAGCTGGTTTTAAAATAAATACTGAAGGTTTTTATATCTCGAAAGTAAATTCGTTTCAAAAACGTCTGGAAAAATTGTAGTAAAATTTTTACATTATAAAATGAATTTCTAAGAATTGAATTCTAAGTTTTAAGTTAAAGATTTACTTTATTTACAATAAAAATTTACTAATACTGTTATTACATTGTATTCAAAGCAAATTAAAATAAATGGAATGCGTAATATATCTAACTTTTTTTAAGAACACGATCTAAGAACGCATATTTATCCTGAACATACAAGACTGAAATAACAAAGATTTTATCTTAAAACCATTTATGATCTTTTCAATAAGGGCATATCAATTAAAATATATAAGCTATACAAAAATCAAATGGGTTGTATTACGATTTGACACTCTTCATATGATTCGTGCGATCATTATCTTAACTGTGTTACCAAAAACTTAATATACATTAAAAAACAAGAACGCAACATTCACTTTCTTACAGTTTGATATAAGCTAATAAATTATTTTAAAAATACTTAAATATTTAATCTTAAATTTTCCAAAAAATGTCAAAATTAAAGAATATAAAATACGTGCAAAATTCAATGGTCGCTAGTGCAGATACCGGGACGGATAGACATTGTCAAATCCATTAGCTCGCTCTCTTTTCAAACGAATAAATTATAGTTGCGCTGTGAATTCGTTTGATCCAAAAATCTCAATACGCCGAGTAAGCATATTAATTTTATACGAATATTTTTAAAATATTCATTATACAGGATAAATACGTTAATAAAATTTTTCGCTGTTAAACATTTTTTTAAAACGCAATTTAATAAATAGTACTGAGTAGTCTATGCTAATAAATTGGAATAACTTTTTAGAAAAAATCCAGATTCGGTTTCAATTACTTTAGAAAACGATAGTTTGGAGGATAAAATTAGGCGTGAATTTTGTACGTTTGCTGTTGAAACATCTTTTTCGAAATATAAAGCATTTTTTTAGAGACAATAGACATTATAGAGCATTATAATTCATTTTTCTAACTAAAAAATAAAAGTTTTTGATCAATTTTTTTAAAAACCATTTTTCATATTTATTTAAACGATTTATTTAGGATTTTACCCTTTATTAAACGATTTTCACTGCCCTAGTTATTGGGTAGTTTCAGTGGTGTTAAAAAAACTTTTAGGGACGGGGTAAAAGAAACTAATCAGATTTAAACGACAATTTTTCGGTTTTAAAAAAATAAACATTTATAGCTTTTATAGCATTTATCATTAAAAATTAAGCACTCCCTAAAATTGATGAATACTGAAAAATATTAACAAATTCCTAAAAAATAATATATTTACTTTTCCGACGAATCCGGTGGCGCCAGTGATGAATACGCTTTTGCCCTCAAAAAATTCGTTTATTCGTGACATTTTTAAAAAGTAATACCGAAATAAATATTGCACTAAAGTTTAATAAAATAATATTTCGATTTCTATCAGTTTCATGAGAGGCAAGCGGATAATAAAGCCGAAAAGTCAGGTAACATTCGCAACAAATTTCTATTTTTAACAATGTAATAAGCACTCTCCACTCAGACCCTAGTATTATGTATTATATATTAGTTTTAAAAAAATTTACCGCATGCGCGTTTCGCGCATTACATTTCAAGCATATAAAGCAATTGTGATATTACGATTGCCGTACTGCGTGCCACCAATATTTACTATAATAAAGGCTCTGACTGTGTTACGGAACTGCGCATATTTTTGCGCATTACAAGTATTAGATATTACAATGTTACTGTTACTAATATCTTTAACACTCTTTCACTGGAATTGCCATCTATAAAGCGTAGCGCAATATTTAATACAAAACAAGCTTGCTTAGTCGTTAAGGCAAAGTTATTAACTGAAAAATATATTTTGTTAATTCTGTAATAATATAAGTAGACAATCGAAAACTACAAGAGGCAAACCAGTATTTAAAATTAGATAAACGGAAAACTGTTTGTGTTTCACCGAGACTCAATAAGGCTGTCAAAATAATCTCAAGTAGAACTCGAGAAGAGTTGAGTTTGTTGCGCAACGCATGCTAACGTGCTATTTTATTAAGATCATCGCAACGCAAATTATAAGTTGTTCCATAAATTATAATCTTCTTTTTCAATATTGTGCCATAAAATACTACAAAAGCTACAATTACTTGCTATAACTTTAAATTATAGTTTTGAATAGGAACAGCCATCAAACGCAGTTTAAATGGTCTAAATTGTAAAACTTTATTGGCAGTTATTTTGAATTCACTTTTTATTAACAATTAAACGATTAGGGTTTTTTGTACTGTTAGTTATTGATTAAGAAAATACTGTTATAAGGAAATAATGTTATAAATTACTTCGAGTTAGTAACAAAAAAAAGAATAACATATTTTTTTAAAAGAGTGAAATAAATATTTAAAATAAACATTATATTTAAAAAATAAATAAGTTGCGTCTAATTTTTTTAATGCAAAATAAACTAATTATCAGAATTAATTCATATAATTTAAATATTAAATTCGGATATAAATCAACCTCATTTCAACGATTTACGTTTACGATTACTAGTAAAAATAAAATATCGAAAATCAAGGTTTGCGAGATTTATTGATATCAAATAATATATCCGCGGTGATATAGATAATGGCCCAATCTTATTGTAATCTAAATGAATATCTTTATTGGACATTTGCGTCATAGTAAAATCAGAACTAATCTACAAAATTATTTTTATTTTATTTTTGAATTTCTTTTGAAATAATTAGGGTTTTATTTGAAATTTTTTTGACTAGAAGGTTTATTTGACTAAAAAAATTTCGAAAATTTCAATAGAATTTCAAAACAAAAAATAATTCGCTTCGTTTTCCGCCAAGAGATGCCAATATTCGAATAATTGCACAATTTATCATAAATTATAAAAAAAAATCATCAAACAATATTTCGCAACTTTTTTTTAAAAAAATAACAGTTGAATAATTTGTAAAACATAAGCTGTTAAAAATTTAAAACACGTTTTTTTAAATCAGCAATTCCTTTCCTAGAAAAGATTGAGGGAATCTCCGGATAATAAACTTCCTAAGTTCCTCGAACGCAAGAATATAAAAGAAGAATGGTGTGCCGCTTAACCAAACCCAGCCAATCACAGGGGAGAGAAGTAGTACGTCGTGCAAACCAGGAGTATAACAGAATAGTACCGCTAAACCGGTTTCGAATAATATGGCAAAGTTGAGCACCCAATTTCTGCGTTGGAAAGTTTTAAATTCAAAGTAAAGTTAACAAGTTTTTCCCTAAAAAAATGTTTACCCCATTTTTTGCTCAAAAATCGAAAGCCTTCTTGTTTTCGAAACAATCACGTCCATCCACTGACAGACAACAATGCACATGAAATAAGCACTTTGCGCTTCCTGTTGTAACGATTTTCTCATATTATAAGTCTGGAACAGTTAAACAAGATATAAATTAAACAATTCGGTAAAAATAAGGAATAAAATTGAGTACCCATTCCTGTCCGAAAGAATCGACTAAGTGATTATTGTCCGGATCATCCCAATAAACTCTTAATTGCCACAATGCTTGTGGTTTCCATCCGTAGTGGAGCATTGTTACAAAATAGCCCAAATAGCCACCTGATGCCATGATCACACCAATCATAAAATACGATCTAAGAATTAGATTTCGCGTCACTAGATTATCGGTGACCGGATTTCTAGGTTTCAGTTTCATAATATCGGACTCGGATTTTTCGTACGCTAACGATATTGCGGGAACCATGTCAGTGCCTAACGCTATCAGTAGTACTGTTATGGTACCGATGGCTATCGGAAATCCGAATATCACGTATATTATAAACGGATATAAGGTTGTGACACTTCCGGCTAAAATGTACGAAATTGTTTTTTTCATGTTATCGAATATTCTGCGGCCTTCCTCTACTCCAGTGACTATTGTCGAAAAATTGTCGTCTAATAGTATCATATCTGCGGCTTGTTTTGATACATCGGATCCTAAAATCAAATTTTTAAATATTAGTGCATTATTAAGAGGGATATTTGAAGGATTTTTGTCGTTAATTTCAGTGACTTGTTTATGATGTTTTATGATATTGATTTGTTTATAGTTATTTTCTAAGTAAATTGTTTTTTTATAAAATTTTCGAATTAAGCCATAATTTTCCTATGAATACTTTTAATGTAAATGACTTAAAACTAAACGAACAGTATCCGTTTAGAATGTTAGATTCATCGTGATCAGGCTTTTTCTAGTGTGAATATATTGGCTATAATAAGAATATTAATAGAAAATTTTTTTATTGACAACAAAATTCTAAGAATGAAATGTTGAAGTTGAAGGTCAAGCATTTGATTACCATATCGTAAAAATTAAGCTTATATAATATACATATTATAGTAACAAAATTAACAGATATATATATATATATTAAAACAAAAACGATACATTTATAGAGTGCTCACTTTTTCATAGGTTTATGTTTAGGAATGTCACAAATTTACTTAATGGTAAAATTTCAAATCCCATCAATTTCCAATCTGGTTCTTTATTAATATAAGACTGCGGACACGAGAAGTGACGGACGGATAAACTCAAAACCATAAGCTCTACTTTTTCTTAAAAAAGTGAGCTAAAAAATTTATTTAGATTTATTTGACCAAAATATTATAAAGTAAATATCATAAAAACTTTTGAAATTATAAAACCCCAGATTATGGCCACGCCGGAGAACTTTTAGATTATAATTATCTTTGGGCAATTATTTTTGATGGTCTGCAATAGGGTCGGTTTCGGGCTTTGAAGAAATAATATCTGATAGGGCTTAAATTTTCTCAAAACAAAAAATTCCCTATCGAACCTAAAATTTTTAACGATTTGGGAGTCTAGTTTACATTTCTAACCTTTTATTATAATTTAAATCATAAAAATTTATTCTAAATATACAAACCAGTTATTCCCATTGCTACACCGATATTAGCTTTTTTTAGCGCCGGAGAATCATTAACACCATCACCTGTCACGGCTACAATTTGACCCAAATATTGGCAATTTTCAACGATTCGCAATTTCTGTTGCGGTGAAGTTCTAGCGAACACGATTTCCCTATAATCGTCTAATATTTCTCTCAACTCTTCGTCGGTAAGCTCTGCTAATTCATCTCCGGGAACGACGATAGAAGCCGCAGTACCAGTCACTAAATTGTCAATTGTAGGCACAGATATGCGCGTTGAACGTCTATGTGATTGGGAAAATATTCCCACAGATTTAGCAATGGCTTGTGCCGTAATGGGATGGTCACCAGTAACCATAATTACTTTAATACCAGCAGTTCTACACTTGCTAACCGCATCCGGTACCGATGGTCTGTTAAAATCAACATTGAAATTATAGCTAAAATGAAGACATCATTGCGTAATAATGAATACCTGGGCGGATCAATCATAGCTACAAGACCTAAAAATCGGAAGTTGTCGAGAGCGAAGTCATTGCCCTCATCCAAGTCGAACTTATAGTTAGGCGCAAATTGCGTGAATTCTGTGTCGCAAAACGCGATTACTCTTTCGCCCATCGATCCCAACTCTCGATACGCTTCCTCGAAGTCGTGTTTGTGCTGCTCAGTGAGTTCAATAGTCTCCCCTTCAGCGTTTAATATGGTGGAGCATAGCTTAATAATTCTTTCTGGCGCACCTTTCATGCAAAGGAAAAAGTTTGCGTTCGACAAACCGGTGCTTACGTCCGGATTTTTATGCACCGAATATTGGTATTTGTATACAGAACTAAATGGTTTTTCAGCCACTTTTGGATATAAACCGCGATATTTTATTACAGGCATTCCGGTAACCGATTCCATGAACCGAAGAATTGCCGTTTCAGACGCATCACCAGACGCGCCTCTTTTCATTGTGTCTGGGTTTTTATCTTCTTCGAGAAACTCGGCTCTCGAACATAACCTACAGCAACGGCTGAATAGTTCCCAACACTTTTTCACTGGTTCCATGTCTTGATTAACTTCTTCCTGCACGTGACTCACGCGAATTACTTTCCCACCTAAATAGCAATGTTCAACTGTCATCCTATTCATTGTTAATGTTCCAGTTTTGTCGCTACAGATGGTCGAAGTAGAGCCTAATGTCTCCACTGCCTCTAAATATTTGACTAAACAGTTTTTCGATGCCATTCTTTTGGCTGTTAGAGTTAGCGCTACTGTTAGCGCAGGCAAAAGACCTGAAATAATTTCAAACATTAATCGTAACCCGTAAACATTTAAAATATTCGCTTACCCTCGGGAACATTTCCCACAATTATACCCACTGAAAAAATAAACGCTTGCGAGAAGAACAGCCCGAATCCCATGCAAATGCAAAAAAACAAAACTCCATTTCCAATTGCTATGACAGTAATTATCTTAACAAATCTACCGATTTCAATGGCAATCGGCGTTTTTTCGTTTTTAATGCCAGTCACTAATTTGGCGATTTGTCCCATCACTGTTCTATCGCCAGTTGCTATTACAATACCATAGCCACTTCCGTCCACGCAATTGGTCGAAAAGAATGCCAGGTTTTTAGCTTCTAGTGCTGCCGGATGTCCAGCTTCGGGGTGCCTAAGAAGCGGATCGGATTCGCCGGTCAATGATGAGTTGTCGATTTTCATTCCCTCGCACCTAATAATTCGTATATCGGCGGGTACTCTGTCACCGCTTTTGCAATAAACCACATCTCCCACCACAAGCGAAAGCGCTGGCGCTTCTTTTTTAACTCCACCTCGGATTACGAATGTTTGCTAAATGTTGGATATATATTATTTAAACGATTTGAAATTTTGCTCATTTAGATTTTTAGTGAATTTTTTAAAAAATTTTGAAATAATAAATGGATGCTAAATAAGAATTTCAAACTCATTTTTCTAGAAGAAATAATCATTTATTTTAGAGATATGCTTAAAATTCTTTAATTTGCATCTGTTGACCCAAAATCAAAGCCTAAACTTATATTAATGATTAGCAAATATGATAGGTTCCTAGAATGAGATTGAGTTTTCATATATTTGTCAAGAAAAATATTTTGCTTAATTTGTAAAATCAAAAAATTAAATAACGAAGTACCTTAAATACGATTAAGTACATCCTACTATACTATTTGAATGTTAGCGCTAATCTCAATGTTTCTATAATTAACAAATATCATTATTGTTAAATTATTCTGTAAAGATTGTTTTTTTTTTGACAATTTTATTGAATAATTAACGTGCGTATTTATTTGCGAAATTATTCTGTCATAACTACGACTTACACCCTAATACACTAATAATTTACGTTTTTTCTAAATTATATTATAAAGGTTTGAAAGCATATTTTTAGTTTTTATCACTACTTAAATATGCTTAGAAACTGTTAGCAAACGAAGTGCTGACCAACAATGATAAATCAATGTCAACTCTAGGGTATTTTGCAATTAATGTCATTAACGAAAAACTATTGAATAACTGTGACGATTATTAAGTTCTATAGAACTGAGCAAATTAAATGTTGTAGAATTTGATATAGCAGCCTAACTGAAGTTTTCAATATCCTAATAACTCATTATTCCTAGCACTTCGAGAGAAAATTCATCAGTTTTTCCCTCTAAAATTTGAAGCCTGTAATAAGTTTCTTTGATTAAACTCTATCAAAAAATCAATTAAAATAAAAATAATACCTTAATTTTTCAAAAGTACATTAAATCAAAAATCAAATAAGCAAAACATTCAGTAGTCTTTATAAGCTTGTTTTCTGAGAATCAGATATCGGTTTCATATAAAAATATAATTTAAAATATAAAGAGCACTCCTATTTAATAAAATCAACTGGATTTGTTTTAAAAATACAGTAATTTTTAATATAGTAATATGATTTAATTGAAAAGTTTATTACCTGTGGAACCATATTCTTAAATGATTCAAAAATTTTTGAGCTGCTCGCTTGTTGAGAGTACGAATAAGTTCCCGTTATTATCACTACAAGAGCTAAAACTATGCCTAAATAATACTGACAAATGAAGCAAATTTTAGCGTCAGTTTCGAGAAAACTCTCTCATGAGACTTACATCTTGGGGCGTTTGGTCGATCGCGTAACATATAAAACTAGCGAGCGCTGACAGCCAAATGATTATGGCGAATCCAGTTGTCATTTCCCTCATAAATAGAACCCATCCCGGTGTTAACTTAGGCGGAGAAAAAGCGTTGGGTCCATCTCTCTTAAGTCGTTCTGCCGCTTCGCTTTCGGTTAACCCAACTTCGTAGCTCGTATGCAATTTTTCGCATAAATCTTCCAATGTCAGCAAATGTTCGGTGATTTTGATTTCTTTAGCCAAATCCATATTATTTTTTCCATCGCCTTCAACTTCCTTATTAATTTGAATAACAATTAAAAATATTTTAATTGACTACTTTCCGACAAAATTTTATTTTCATTTACTTTCTTATTCTTCTTTCTCTTTAGAAATTTGGGAAGCAATTTGCCTTTCGGCTTAAGATCTTTGATGTCATCATTAGGCAGACCCGATGGGTCCAATTGCCTCGGATGGTTATTATTTTTCTCGCTAATATCAAGCCGCGGCATCTTTTCTCACTGACACGAAGTCTATTACCAGCACTGCTGGATTTCTTTAACGATTCGAGAATGTCGTTATTTTGCACACAGAAGAATTAAATGATTAATAAGCAGTGATTTATAGAAATTTTCTATGATGTCTTATGAACAATGATTATGTAAAAAAAGATGTTGTTTGGCTATGATACGAGTAAAAGTTAATTTAACTTTTTAATTATTAATGACTTTGTGAATGATAAAGTGATTAGTGATTAGTTTTTTTATTTCACATTAAATACGAATTATATTTAGAAATATTAGTTGGATTTTATTTCATTGCGTATTGAATTTTAGAGTGGCTTAATGCTAGTATCTATATTTTAGAAGTTTTAATTAAAAATAATTAAAGTGAATGTTGTATTTTTACTGATGAAACAGTTGCTTTAATCAATATTTGTACTAAACCTCAGCTTTAACTATTTAATTAAATGTATTATAATAATGCCCAATCATTTCCTAAAATTGTTTAACACTTAGGACGTGAAATGAAATTTCGATAGAAAATTTAGCATAAATATGTTTACGATAAGTGCAAGTGTAGGCTATAAAGTTAACTATATATTAAGTAAGGGATTATTAATTTCATATAGAGACTAATTCGCTAGTATTGCTAAGAATTCATAAGTGTTAACGCAATTATCGTAGATTAAAGTTTTCAACTATAATTTTTTGATAATCATCGTGGTATCACCTTTTTATAAATTATATTATTTTTTTCTGCAAGACAGTGATAATTAGTTAGCGGTATTTTGGAATTTTATGAGAACACATTTTTTTGGCTATCCTGTATATGTTAAGGTTTAATTACATTTGTTTCTGACTTAAAGAATATTATGCATTTAACACAAGTTCAAAGACAGTTTTTGTCAGCCAGTTCTCAATCCTTAATGAATATAGTCTGTTAGCCAAATGTCAGCAAACATTTACGTATTATGAGTCTTCCATACTTTACACGTAATATTATTTTATACACCAACTTGTACTCGCTTAGGTAAATAAACGTGATTTTCTTATTGTAAGTCGCAAAGCAGTGACTTATAGCTGCAACCACGATTTTTAGAAAATATCCTACTCATAAATCTAATTCAATTGAAAAAATTATAATATATGTGGAGCTTAACATCATTCACTCTGTACTATTTCAATAAACTAGTATATATCACATCCAACAACAGTTTATAATTTAATTTTAATAAAATATGTATGCAATTTTCGTTTTTTATTTTGTACAAAACTTTACTTAAATATTATTAAAATGCAGTTTCGATATGCTCAGTTGTTCTGTCATGGGTGTTAAAAACTTTCAAATTCATTACAACCAAAAATTTACGATGAAAGATGTGGTTCGCATTTTAAAATTTTGTATTGAGTTTGAATAACCACGACGAAATCAGGCCATTAATTCGATCGCTAAATACGATTTGGGATACTTTCGGATGATTAACTTTCGTATTTCTTCGAACGCCAATAAGTAAACAAAAAAAGGTATGGCGCAATACCAAACCTTGTCGATCACATGCGAAACCTGAAGCACTGTATTCAGACCGGGTGTGTAGCAGAAAAAACAAGCCAACGCTGTCTCAAAAGCAATGCTTCCCAAAACGATTTTATTATTCCTGCGATCATACAGAAATATGGCGATAAGAAATAATGTTTTATTTAGTTTATAACTTTGTGTTTACAGTAATCCGTGTTGAAATATAGATAATCGCCTAGTTTTGCATACAATAACGTCCATCCATTGAATAACAACGATACCAATGAAATAGGAACTTTGAGCTGTCACCAACATTTTCTGTCTTTCATCGTAAGTCTATTGAGTTTCAAAAATTTAAAGCGCAAGTTAACGAGATATCTTTCTCAATGCGCAACATTCAAAATAATTACGTGAGTGTTTCCGGAAGAGTCTGTTAAAGCATCGTTGTCTTTATTGTCCCATTCGTGCCTCAATTGCCACAAGATATCTGGCTGCCAACCCATATCCATCATCGATACGATATATGCTACCAAACCAGCTGAAGTTGTTATAAAGCCAACTAATAAATAAGCCCTAAGTAGTAACTGTCCGCTGACAAGCTTATCAGTTCTAGGATTTCGGGGCTGCATATTCATTATATCTGATTCGGCCTTTTCGTAGGCCAACGCAATAGCTGGCACCATATCTGTCCCCAAACATATCAGTAACACTGTAATTGTTCCGATTGGTAGAGGAATACCAAAGATGACGTAAATCAAAAAAGGGTAAAGCGTGGTAACATTTCCGCCCAATATATAGGAAACAGTTTTCTTCATATTATCAAATATTCGTCTGCCTTCTTCAATCGCAAGTACTATTGAAGCGAAATTATCATCGAGTAGAATCATATCTGCGGCTTGTTTTGACACATCCGATCCTAAATTAAAGAATAAAATATGCATTGATTCATGCATTAATTTTTTAGCTAAAAAAACCTATATAAACGATTTAATGTTTAGAAATGAAAAATTACCAGTGATGCCCATCGCAACCCCAATATTGGCTTTCTTAAGCGCAGGCGAATCATTAACCCCATCACCAGTTACGGCAACTATTTGTCCCAAATACTGGCAATTTTCAACAATTCTCAGTTTTTGTTGCGGTGAAGTGCGTGCGAACACTATTTCCCTGCAGTCGTTCAGAATTTCTCTTAATTCTTCGTCACTAAGTTCAGCCAATTCATCTCCGGGAACAACTATCGACGAAGTATTTCCGCTCACAATATTATCGATACAAGGAATAGATATTCTGGTAGATCTACGATGAGAAACTGTGAAAATACCGACAGCTTTTGCAATGGCTTGCGCTGTTATGGGATGATCGCCGGTAACCATAATCACTTTAACGCCAGCGTTTCGGCATTTCGACACCGCATCGGGAACTGAAGGTCTAAAAATTATGTCAAATTAGAAATAAATTTTAAATTGCTCTCTAATTGCTCAGATATATACCTTGGAGGATCAATTAATGAAATGAGACCCAAAAATCTAAAATTATTGAGTTGAAAATTATCGTCTTCTAAATTGAACTCGTAATCCGTAGGGAAGTTAATAAATTCTTGATCACAAAACGCGATTACGCGTTCACCCAATGAACCCAATTCTCGATAAGTTTCCTCGAATTCTTCGATCATATCGCCATCCAAACTAACGGTTTTCCCCTCAGCAGATAACATAGTGGAACATAATTTAATAATTCTTTCTGGAGCGCCTTTCATCACTAGAATAAAGTCGGCTATCGATCCATTATCAATCCGTAAAGTTTTATGTATTGAATACTGGTATTTGTAAGTTGAACTAAATGGCTTTTCAGCCATTTTCGGATAATTTCTTCTATATTCGGATACCGAACCAGTAACCGATTCCATAAATCTAAGAATTGCTGTTTCAGAAGCATCACCGGAGCACGTTTTTTTCATAACATCAGGTTCATAGTCATACTCGTTAAACTCGGCTCTTGAGCATAAACGACAGCAGCGGCTAAAAGTGTCCCAACAGCTTTTAACCGGTTCCATCATTTCTTCCATTTGTCCCTTATTATGTGTGATATTATAGATTTTGTTGCCTAACCAGCAATGGGAAGCCGTCATCCTGTTTTGGGTTAATGTGCCAGTTTTATCGGTGCAAATAGTGGTGGTTGAACCAAGTGTTTCTACCGCCTCGATGTGTTTTACTAAACAGTTTTTCGATGCCATTCTTTTTGCGGTTAATGTTAACGCGACAGTGAGTGCCGGTAAAAGTCCTGCAAATATATAAAAGTGTTTTACTATTTTTCCCATAAATCCACAGAAATAGCTGAAATAAAATCGGGTTATTTCATACAACGAGATTAAAAGATTTCATAAATAACCCATTTATTTACACAAACTTTTTCCATAACTTTTAAAGTATTTAATTGAAAATTTTTACTCTACATATACGTTTTTAATTTTCAATCTGATAAATGAGTTAATTTTACAATTTATTCGGTTTTTGTTACTCTTTTTTTAATGTCCAAATTATTTGTTACCTTCGGGTACATTTCCAACGGTAATGCCTATCATAAATATAAATGCCTGAAAAAATGTAGATCCAAGACCTAATGCAATCGCAAAGAATACGATTCCGGTTAACACTGCTATTACTGAGATAATTTTGACAAAACGATCGATTTCGATAGCGATCGGAGTTTTTTCACTTTTAATATTAGACACCAATTGTGCGATACCTCCCATTACAGTTCGATCACCAGTCGCTATGACAATGCCATAACCACTGCCGTCAACACAGTTTGTAGAGAAAAATGCCAAATTCTTGGCTTCCAATGGTGAGTTATGTCCAGCTTCGGGGCTTCTTAATAGAGGATCGGATTCGCCAGTTAGCGACGAATTATCTACTTTCATACCCTCGCATTTAATTAAACGTATATCTGCAGGCACCCGATCCCCACTTTGGCATAAAACTAAATCACCGATTACTAACTTGTCGGCGGGAATTGGCTTTTTGTTTCCGTCGCGAATTACGTTAGTTTTCTAGAATAGTAGTATTTTTTTATGAATAAGAACTCAATCGACAAAATTTTGCTATCAACCTGTTTTGCATTTATATCAATTTAACGTTGTTTCAGTTTGATGAATATAAAAAATTTTCTGTTCATAGCGAGCATCATTTATTTTTTAAAAAGATAAAACTAAAAGTTTTTTATTAGTTTAAAATTTTGTATTAAACCTTTACTGAATTATAGTTTCGTTCACATGAAAAATTGCAATCGTTACCTAGTTTTAGTGAACCTTGGTATAGTTTGCATTAAATGATTATTTCTTTTGCTTCCCACATACTGGTATGAAAGTAAGTGTCGTAAATAATGCGTATGCATACAAAAAACAGTTGGAAAATATTTTTTAGTTTTATGCAATGCTTCTAAAATCATGTACAGAATTCGTACGTCACTCAATTTAAATATATTATCAATTAAGACACTTTATCGTATGTTCTTAATTTTTTCTTAACTTTTTTCTTTACCCTTTTCTTTCTATAATTACAGTTATAAATTAAATAGTTACTTTTTAATAAAACTTACCAATAGAATAGATTAAAAGATTACCTAACATATTCAAACAAACAGGCAAATAATTTATAAATACCTTGAGATAATACTTTTTTTGTATCAAATCATACCTTTTATTAATTTTTAAATTGATAGAACTAAATGCAATTATGTTTAATATTAAATAATCAAAATTAGTTAAAAGCGATAAAACTTTTGACTACATTACCTGAGGCACCATATTTTTAAACGAGTCGAACACTCTGGAACTGCTTAACTGTTGATAGTAGGAAAACGATCCGGTAATCGTAACCACCGCTATCAGCACAATACCAATATAATACTATAATATAATAAATTTTTGAAACTAAAAGTTAAATCAACGTTTCATATAGGCTTACGTCTAAATTAACTCTTTCGACAGCAAAAGCAATGAAACTAGCGATGGAAGCAAACCATAGCAAAAGAGCGAATCCTGATGTAAGTTCCCTTATAAATAGAAGCCATTGCGGTGTTTGCTTCGGCGGAGTAAACGCGTTTCTACCGTCACGTTTGAAACGAAAATCGGCTTCCGTTTCAGTTAAACCAGTGGTGATATTTGTTTGTAGTTTAGCGCATAATTCTTCCACTGTTAGCAAATGTTCGGTAAACTTTACATCTTTGTTTAAATCTATAATGGAGTTCTTCTATAAAAGTTAAATAAGTTGAAAACTTATATGATTTTGTTCGCCAATTTAATTGCATTAATACCTTCTTATTGTCATTGTTATTGTTATTATTTTTCTTTCGTTTATTTTTAAGCGAATAAGATTTATTAGCCGTTAAATGATTACTATCCAAGATCTCGTAATCAGTAATTGGCAAATTAGAAACTTTTAGCTGCTGTGGAAATTCTTCATTAGACTCGTCACTAATTGTAATACTCGGTTGCATTTGCAGTTTCATTCTGTTCTTAATTTAGTTAGTTTTTGTAAATTTATTATTTAATAAATGTTTGAAATTTTAATTGTAGCACTACTCTGGAATAAAACTTTTTTATTGGGCAAAGTATAATTTTTACAGTAATTTATATTTGTTTTTATCTTTTCGAAGTGTGCAGAAGTGGGGTGTGTCACTGAAAATGAATTCTTGATAAAAAGTTTTAATAATAGTAAAGGTATTATTTATTTTCATAACAAGACAGTACAAAATACTAATATTTAATTATGAAAAATTATAGCTCAAGGAATTGCATTATATCTGTCCATCGGTCAATTCCATGACTGCCAATGTACTTGTTATGTAATTTCCGGTAGGCCTAAAGTAAGATTTTCTCTCGCTCAATCAAGTGTAGTTTACCATATAATTTTGACAACATTAAAAATTTTTAAAATACTTAGGTTTCTTAAATTTTTATATTGCTAGAAAATAAGAATACTCGATAAAATGTTTTTTTTTTGATAAATTTTATTTTCAACATCAGAGATTTTCAAACCAAGTTATCAAGCTTTAATTTAAGACAATTTTTGAATTTTTATTTCTATAACCCAAAAATTTTAAATTTTCACTGCAAGCTTTCCATCTCAAATTTCCCATCTTATAGCTAAGTGTCAATAATATGACCAATTTTTTCATTAAAACTATGCACATTAGACTAATAAATCGACAGCATTTTCAAAACCCGATGGGGTTGAACCGGGCCGATCATCCATTTTTATGTTAAGCAAATTTTAATAAGTTTTACATAATTATCACAGAAATATAACATCTTATTTAAAATTTATAATATATTCAAACTTATAAATGTTATTTATGGTAGTTAAAAATAAAGTTGTAATTTTTAAAATGTCCAAAATTTTCATTAATTTTTGTTCTGATATTTTGATGTTACCATATCTCTAAATTTGTATTAATTGTTGGGTTCGAGTTTTGTGGTAAAAATTAGGAAACTCTGCTCGAAACCAACAAGGTTATATCCGAACCAGATCTCACCCTCCAATTTTGTCGAATATCCCACCCGAACTCGATATTTCGGATATCCATTAACAAGTCTAATGCGTATAGATAAATAAAACAGTAAGTATTTAGTGTATAAACCTTCCTTAAACTAATAGTAAACAAGACCAGTACATTTATTAAGGGTTCACATTCATTCCAATAGTTTAGGCTAGTACTAGTCCAACATAAGCATTTAAGTTTTCGGAATTGTATATCAGATAAGACGCTAATTGTAGGCGGAAAATTGATATAAGTTTATTTACTGTTGCTTATAAATTTACAATCTTGCTTTGGGTAATACAACTGAATTTGATAAGAAACAACCTTTTTACTACTGTTAATAATTGCTATCGTCACTAGCTATGA
>JAQIXJ010001186.1:0-22715 GCA_034700185.1 Phthiracarus laevigatus
TTTCTAGTTTTGAGCTTAAGCTCAGTATGTTTAAGCTCAAGCTCAGGAAAAATGAGCTTTCTCTCATCATTACTTATTGATGGCATAATGTTAATAATAGTACTTTAATTTTTAGTTCACTTTTATATTTGAGTCGAGCTTATGGATTTGACCATGTCTGTCCGTACGTTCGCAGTCTTATTTTAATAAAGGGATTATTATTTCATATATTAGAAACTTGTTTATTTGTGATATCACTATTCATTAACCTAAGAAAAGTGAGCTCTCTATGAATGTGTCGTTCTTATTAGATTTGTTTTTGAAGTTTTTCTAAATTCATTATTAATGTACGCAAAAAAATGTGTACAAGTTTTTTTCTAAAGAAATGTTGATTTTGGTATTACTTGGTTCAAGGTTTTAATTAATTGGAAACCGATTAACGTTAATAGGCGGAAATAAAAAATATGCAACAAACATCAAAACAGATTTTTAGTAATAAACTGTGCAAATAACAACTATCACGTGTGAATGTTATTTAACTTGATATTTAAAGTTAAATGTACCGAAATGAAGGCTTATCTACTGGGAATTTTTTTTTAATTCTCATTAAAATCTCGAAACCATGGCTGTCATTGGAAAGTTTTTGTTTAATGATAGTTATTTGATTGCTCATATTACGATTACATCAATTGCGCAATTTTTTATTATTATTTCATAGTAATCTCGCAATCGTACATCTAAACAAAAATGTTCGGGTAATCGTTTTGCAACTAACCGAACCATCAAATTTTAGATTCTAACCGAAAATATTGTGAAATGCCTTAAATAAACCGCTATTAACACCGTTAATATAGCATCATGTTTTAAACATTTTTTATTAAGATTTTCGTTATGCATACTTTTAAATTTTTGCATGTTTGCAATTGAACTTTTTTATTAGTTAGTAATTTAAATCAAAATACGAAAAATATATTTATATGATGTTATGAAAGTTTTGCTTCATTCAATCAAACTTAAATTTAAGAATTTGAAGTTTTATGACAATCTAATCGTTCGTATACGTTATTTCCTATTATTTAACTAGTTTTTTAAAAAAAAGTAGACTTCTAATTTAATTCTTATATTTGTATAACTTTTTGCACATTATTTCATTAACAGATATTTTCTTTAAACTTTTTGGTAATGTTTTTTACGGCATGGTTCGACATTGCAACTCTATGTCGTTCTAACAACTCTATGTGACCAAAATTTAATAAACTATCTGTTATGGAATCAAAAATACAAGTGAGAATAAATTGTGCAAGTGTTAAATTTAGCGGATTAAACACAATTAAAAAATTGTGTGAATTTGATGATATGCGTGAAATTGTATTTACTATTTTGTAATGGCAAATATATTATGAATCATAATAAAATTCATTCAATAATTTATGATCGTTTAAGCTTGTTTTCATCATTACATTGTTCTGAAATATGTCTACTCAATCTAATTCTTCTTAATGCGTATAATTTATTATATACATCTTTAAAAATTTAATTTCCATTTTTCACGATCGACAAACGATTTCGATTCGTTGAGATTGTCTTAGATTTAGGCAAGATTTTCGACTATAAATGATTAGCTATAGAATAAATAACTAGCTATCACAGCATTACGTTACATCCTCGTAATTGTTTAGCAAAATACCTATGACCTAATTTCTCTTTTAAACTATTTATTACTTGTTTACTATTAAGACCTGAATAAAATTCCTCGTATTTATTGTTGTTTTTATGTCCATCAGTTATAGATAATTTTTCACTAAAATTTTTATCTTCAAATTTTAGTAACTATTCTTTTCATTTTGTATAAATTTGTTTATCAATCGATTAGATAGTTTATTTTAATTAATTATAAGATAATAAGTTATAACTTGATGTTTTTTATCGTTTTTTTGTTCTGACAAATAAATATTTTTAAAAAAATGAGGAAATAAGATTAGCCAAAACCCGATATCACTCCTCGTATTATTTCTTGGAAATATTCTATTTTAGTTTACGTCATTCGGACAAAACCGGTATCGCATAAAACACAGGTTTGCGATTCGAAACGGGATACATATATTTCGTTATGATTTGCTCGCCAAGCATTTCGTTGTTTGAATCTTAAACAAACTGGTCAAAATATTTTATCTATTTAATAGTAAAACTGTTTTCCTTTTTGTTCTTATTTTGTGAATTACTTCGATCGATATGCTTAATCGAATTACATGTTTAATTAAAGTTAAATTTTAGTTTTGTCTTTTAAATTATATATTGCTTTATTACAATCTTTTGATATTAACAGCTTATTTATATTTAGATTTAACTGTAATTTTTGTGTCAGATTATCACGATTGAACTTATTTGGGAAAATTTATTTTTTGCTTTTTTACGGTGAAAAAGTTCTTAACGGTTCATTTTTTCGTAACCAGTTTTAGAACATTATTTATAAACAATGTTCACCCTAATGCTAAGTTTACTCCTCTAACTCGTGACAACTAAACGCCGATTATATAAACGTTTTATTTATCTTAAAATTTTCCATTCAATTTATTTGTCGAATTTTTTCGTAATTTATCTCCAAATATGGATATCAACTGTGCTAATAATAAATCTTCTAAATGTGAAGAAAACTTCAAATCAGTGGTGATCGAAGAAATATTGAATGAGACCAACGATATTGTTAAGCCGCGATTTACTTTATTTAGTTATCCATTCCATAGCATTAAATGGTCAAATGTTGGTTTTTTGTTGATAATGCACGGATTGGCTGTTTATGGCTTCGTTCACGCTGTCATACATCCCGTTAAACTGTGGACTGTAATGTTTGCGTTCATTATCGGAGCTGGTTCTGGGTTTGGTATACTTGTTGGTTCTCATCGTCTTTGGGCTCATCGATCGTTCAAAGCTCGATGGCCTTTAAAGCTATTACTCGTGATTCTGCAGACAATGTCTATTAATGGCAGTGTCTATTCTTATTGTCGCGATCATCGAACTCATCACAAGTGGTCCGATACTGAAGCTGATCCAAAAAACTCGAAACGAGGCTTTTTCTTCGCTCATATTGGATGGTGGCTTCTCAAGAAGGATAATAAAGTTATTGAGTTCGGCAAAAAACTGCAATACGATGACCTTTGGGACGATTTTTTAATACGCTTTCAGCATCGTTTCTATACTCCCTTAGCTATTCTTATCTGTTTTCTTATTCCAACGGCAGTTCCAGTGCTTGTATGGAAAGAAGACATAATAACTTCATTCTTGGTGTGCGTCGCGCTTCGTTCGATCGTCGTTCTTCACCACATGTGGACAGTTAACTCGATCGCTCATATTTATGGCGAACGACCTTATGATGCAGACCTTAGTCCCACAGAAAATAAGTTTGTGATTTATCTATCGATGGGTGAGGGAAGCCATAACTATCATCACGCGTTTCCATACGATTACGCCACAAGCGATCAAAAATGGTACGAAAGCTATAATCCGGCAACACTTTTCATTGTTTGCGCGTCCATTGTTGGTATGGCTTACGATCTCAACAAACCATCGAAAGACGTGATCCATCAGTATGTTACGAGAAAAGGCGATATTAATCTATTGGAGAAAATGGCAAAAAGAAGTTTAGCGTTGCGTTTAGTTTATGGCGTTTTTGATTGGATTTGTGGCCTAATAGTAACATTATGGCCTCTTTGGGGAATTATTTTCTTTAAGTTAATCTTTCAGAAAAATTTAATTTACTTATGAAAACTTGTTTTAATACTTTTTTACTAATCTATTTTTGCATATCTTTCTACCCATTGTTTATATCATTATTTTTTAAGTTATTAAATAAATGTTATACTTTTTAAAGAATTTTGTCTGAATTTGTATAATTCTTAGCTCACTTTTAAAGAAAAAATTAGAGCTTATGGATTTGACCATTTCTGTCGGTCTGTGTGTTCGCAGTAAATTATTGAGTTAAACCATTTTTTAATTGAATCAATGTTTAATGTAAACAAGAAGGGCACATTCATAGAGAGCTCACTTTCTTATAGTTAAATTAAGCTAAAATTTAATTTAAATTCTCAAAATAAAATACTTGCAAATTTCAGTGGTCGAGCTAGTGCTGACACACAGACAGACGGACAGTGTCAAAAGCTTAAGCTCGCCTTTTTTTCAAAAAAGTGAGCTAAAAATAAATGTTAATATATAAAGTTATCAAAAACTATTGATCCATAGATGGCGTATTTTGTATAACTGGTAATTTGATTGCTAATTATTTCTTAAAATGAATGAGTTGTCACAACTCATAGTGAGTTTAAGCTGATTTTTTTATATTCGACCACACAGGGTGTCCCAGAGGGGGCTGGGGGGTTACCCCCGGATTTCTCAAAAAGTTGACGCCCCTACCTAAAAAATGAAAAATGATATCTCTATGATACCTAATTTTTTTTACTGTTTTTTTGTCCGATTGCAGAAAAATTGTCGCTTAAATCCAAGTAGTTTGATCCCCCTCCCCCAAAGTTTTGAAAAGTCGGAAAGTAACCACCCCAGACCGACACACTCTGGGACACCCTGCGATCACATAATTTTTTTGTACTGACATATCACTTATTTGGTATTAAATGTTTTCACTGATGATTCCATAGAAATTAAATACTTTAAATTTACATTATAATAATTAGTATATTTTATAATCCAATATTTTATTTATTCTAAAATTAATGAATTTGTCAATAAATATTTACGCAATTTTAATTATTGTCCCCTTCTTGCGATAATCTTAAACTTTTTGGGAATAGCGTCGATCCAACGCATGCACTCAAAAAACGACATGGAAACGGCATACTTGAGGAAGAAGTAAATTCTACCCATTCGTCCATATTGATGATAAAACGCCACATAATCGAATATACACCATAATTGATACGCGAAAATAAGACAGCTTACGGTAAACCGTTGCCAATCGTTAATACTGTGCCCATAAGCGTAAACAGTTTGTGCAGTGAACAGATGCCAACTGTCCGCAACATAATCATATCCCTTCTTCATGTATGCGTCACTCCAACGAATGCTCTCTAAAAGTAACATCACAAGCATAAACTTGATAAAGAAGAATAATCTTCCAACGCGTCCATGCGTGTGATATATGATGGCATTAATCATTACAAATAAGAACTGAATCACGAATACGATACTGCATGCAACAAATCTAGGCATATTGCAATTAATACAATGTTTATCATCGGATATATGTTTCGAGATCCACTCATAAATCGATGCCATTATTTCTTTAGTTTTAATTCTCTAAATTAATTAAGATATTCCAAACTATTTTATATAATCATTTTTCATAATTATTTTTTTATTGCAAACTTCTCTAATAGTGTTTGTTATATGCTTGAAATAATGCTTTTAAATTTGAGCTAACAATGCTTTAAATTTAGTAGATGTATTATTGAAATGCCTACAAAAATTCTTTTCTAAAGTACTGGGTATTGTTGATACTCTGAGATGAATAGTGATCACGTAATACTTTTGCTCTTTTGCTAACTCTATCCATAAATCAACAAAATTTTTAGAAACGATTTAGAAAAATAGTATAAAATTCAATATGACGTCATAGACATTTAACTTTTTTGTTATTATAGTTTTGCCTATTGTTTGCGTGAGAATTCTCTAATTTAGAATTTAGAGTCCATAACAAAAAGTTAAATGCCTATGAAGTAATATTGAATTTTATACTTTTTTAAACCATTTCCAAAAATTTTGTTGATTTATGGATAGAGTTAGCAAAAGCGCAAAAGTATTACGTGATCACTATTCATCTTCGAGTATCAACAATACCCAGTACTTTAGAAAAGAATTTTTGTAGGCATTTCAATAATACATCCATTAAAGTCAATGCATTGTTAGCTAAAATTTCAAAGTATTATCTCAACCAATAATTGTTTTAGAAAGTTTATGAAAATTTTAAGCTCGCCTAATACAAAAATAATACAACAGAATAGTTTTGCAATAAGTTATTTACTTTATTTGTAAAACGAATAATTTTTTATAAATTATTTTAGAATATCTGATAGCATAATTTCTTCAAACAAAACTCTCATAATAGCTGATTTGCCATTCAAAATTTACTGAAATATATTTAACTTGTAATTATTTAGGAAAACTATTAAAAATATTGGATATTAAAGAGTTTTTTGTTTTCAAACCTTTCATAAAGATATGGTATGCGCACAACAATTTGAAAAATTCCAACTGTAACAAACATTCTCAATTTGCTCGAATGGGCGGACGTGATCAATAGACAGTATCTGCACATTCTTTCTCTTGTTTGATTGAAATTAAATTACTTTCTCTTATTTGGACGTTGAAATACTGTATAAACATAAACAATGTCATCATAATATTTGAAGAAAGCTCGATGCATATTACCCATAGTGTTCCAGTAGGGATGCAAAACCTACCTCATTAAAAAATATTTGCCTAAATCAGATAAATTTCAGGACTGCTTTATCCTCAAATTGTTAAAGTGTGGACTCTACGCTTACACCAACTCCATAATATCATAGTTTAGGACACTCTGCATAGAAGTACTCCGTATTCACTTATCCCATAAATGTTTATACCCATTACCAAGTGTCACGATTTAATACTAAAAAACAAGTTAGCCCTCGTTTCACTTTCATTCACTTTACACTGCTTTTATGTGACTTAATAAAATATTTTAAAATGTGCCTTGAATTTTATAAAATGCAATGAAGTTACTTTTCCATTATTAAATGGAAAAATCACAGTTATTCCTTAGTGTATAAAAGCTTATTATTTATTTTTAAGCTTAAGGGTAGAATTAGCTAATAATTCTGTTCAGTTTATATTTTTTTAAAAATTTAATGTATCAACCTTTAAATCGAAGGTCAATATAGGGGAAACGAATAAATCTTCAATTTTTAGTGCGTTTAAGCTCAGACATTATATTTAGGAATAAATATTTACAAAATATAGTTGTTACTAAAAAGTTCTAGTCTTTATAACAAGTATGTAAAAATTCTAAAGTTTTTATGTGTTGTGTTGCATTTAGTGTATTTAATGCTAGTTTTTGATGGTTTTCATAATCATGTGTTGAGTGTTGGGTCTAAACCTTACCTAACAAAAATAAATTCTGCAAAAAAATACAAATATTGCTTCATTTTTTCTATAATCCTTTAGTTTTGCGACAAACTGACATATTTTATTATTTATGTTAAATTGTAAAACCACCATTTATTATAAAATAAATTAATCTAAACTTTTGTTCGGAATAACACGTGTGATATTTATTTATTATTCACAAATTAAAAAATTTGGAAGCAAATGCAATATTCTATTAAATTTAGTTGGGCATTACTTTATGTTTTAAGAGATATTTGGGAAAATTTTATGATTTTAGGTTAAAAGATTGTAATTCTGACGAGATTTACACAGAATCCATGTCAAATCCAGATTTTGTTCTACTCACATTTGACATAAAAATTTATTTTATAAAGTAGTGCAAAAATATAAAAACTTCCATTTCCTTTACATATTTGTAATAAAAGATTAAACAAATAAAAGTGAAAAAATAAAAAGCTAAATCTTAACGTTTAGTATAAGGTTCTTAAGTAAAAATTGCATTCTTACATTTTTATCAAAATAAGGAATTTTTTTCTCACATTGACAGATATATGGATTTGGCTTTGTCTGTCTGTCCATCTGTGCACTTTATTAGTATATATTCGGTTCGCTTCGCTCATACCATTGTATTTTAATTAAGGGATTTTGTTCTTTACTTTAATAAAAGGATTTTACCAATTTCTTATGTTAATTAAGGGATTTTGACCTATTTCTTATGTTAATAACCGGATTTTAAGGTTAAAAAGGGTAAAAAATAACATAGAAAATGACATAATTATGGTCAAGTTTGGGTGGTCAGGAGATTCCGTTTTTATATTAATTAAAGAATTTTGTGTGGTAAAGAACAGTTAAAATTGGACAATAAGTCGATAAAATCTAGTAAAAATAATAAAAATTAGAAAATTAGGCAAAAAACAGTCAAAATTCTGAGCGGGAGATTCCGTTTTTATAATGACCTTATAAGCAAATATGGCAAAAAATTGTGTAAAAATAGCCTAAAATCTGATTGGTGGAATCTTCCTAATTTAAAAGCAAAAACTAAACACTAATAATAATTGTATAAACTAATGATTGGGAACGAACGGAGAGAGCGAGCAACCATATAATAACTGAAACTAACTTTACAAAATCAGATATTATGACCGTGTCGATCTTGTTTTATTAATGACAAAAATTTTTTAGCTCACTTTCTTGAAAGAGAGCGAGCTTATTTAGTAATAAATGAGGGTAAATAAAAGGATAAAAATTTTAGGCAACCTTACTGTCTTTAGACTTAGGTTACATCCTTTTTAGAAATTTGTATATTTTAAAACCTATTTTGCTTACAGACTGAATCAATTTTTAAAAAATATTCACTCAAGTTCTATTGAGAATAATGCTTTTTAAATAAATAAATTTTTAAAGGCAATACAAATGAAGTATTGTTTAATTTTATTCTTACTTAAAGATATATTTTAGCAGATTTTTTTACATAAATTTAAGAGAAAACTTAAAAAGAAATCTGCTAAAATATATCTTCAAGTAAGAATAAAATTAACATTAAATTAGCAGTTTAGGCTCATTTATCATAATGACCGATTCAAATATATTTGTATTGTTTGTTTCAAAAAATAAATGAAGAAACAGTGATGAAAATATGTAAATGCACTCATTGCGTATAACATGTTCTCAATAATTCTCTTGTTTAGTGGCACAAAATATAAATTCAAATGCCATCTTTAATTATGTTTTTAAATTTTAAATATATCTATGAAAAACAATTTTGCAATTTAGAATTTAATTTTTTAGAAACTAATGGTTGTTAAAATGAGTTCATTATTGACGACAATATTCTAATTTAAAATTTTCAAAACAAAAAATCATAATTCAGTTCACATAAAATGTGCCAATTTTTATCGTAAAACATGAAAACAGTAGTCACGTAAGCAAATACTAATCTAATGAGTACACATTATCTATTAAGAGAAGTTATTTACAGATTAACAAACTTTAACAATAAGCTATAAATTTATTTATTAAACTTTTCTTATTTTGCCTTATGGCAACATGTTCTGCAATTAATTTGAAATGTTTTAATCATTATCCCAATCATATCCTAATATACTAAATAAATGATCCCTTCTGTAAGTTCTATTACGAATATTTATCTGTCTGCCTGACACGTCAGAAGAGTGATGTTTCTCATTGTATTACAATTAATAAAATTTAATTGATATGAATTTCGATTTTACTTTTTGAAGTTTCGATTTTGATTTAATTTTTAACTTTTAATAAATTTAATTGCTTCAAGTTATTTTAAGTAATAAATCAAGCTACATAAAACCAAAAATTATTGAAAAGTTGAACAACAAACAAATCTAAATTGAAATTTAACTTAATACTGGTATACATTTAAATGAAAACTAATGAATATTTTGAAGTATATTTTTTATCAAAGTTATGAAATTATGGGCAAGGTTTGAATACACCTCGACTAAAAAATAAGTAAACAGGGACCATGTGACTTGTAATTTCTAATTGTTAATATAAAAATAAATTTTTTAGAGAAGAAAAGTATTCTAGAATGCTTGAAAATAAAAATTAATATATAGCTTAATTCGAATATTTTTCTCAATAACTAAAAATGAATGTTTGGTTACAATGATGCTAACTTAATAATAGACTTGAAACGTATAATGAACCGAAATGATATGATCGAATGGACAAGTATTTTAGCATTTTTAAAATGATTATTGTTTATCGTGTTCTATAACAATTAAATAATCTCTCACTGTCACATACTCCAACAATGCACATTCTATCCTAAGATAATTTTACGGACCTTGCAATATCTGAAAAGTTTTAACTATTAGAAAACTTTGTTGCAAGTTAACAATATAAACTTTATATTTATATTATAAAGAGTTATAAAGGCTATAATAGCAATAAACTGATTACTGTTGATTCTTGGAAGCGAATTAAACATACAAAAACCTTTTTATTCACAATTATGGTTTCTAACACTAGTAAATATCTAAAAAATTATTTAAAAAAATGTATAAAAGAAATAAAATTTTAATTGTATTGTTTATAAAAATAATTGATTATGTTAATTATTTTATTCTTTAGATAAAATGTAGAAATATTTTATATTATTTCCAAAGCAAATTTCCAATACAGTCTATTAAATAATAATGTTGAACCTATGTGCTTCATTTCTATAAACTGTCATTATTAATGGATTGAGAACCAGCGATATGAACAGTGTGTATATACTTATGAAAAGTGTAAACATAAATCAAATTCACAGCTCGTTTAACCTTTTTTTATAGATCGGCGTTTTATTAAATATCGTGTCCGACAAAACGGTACACTTATAGAATACAACTTGGATAGCAATACCACAGAATGCGATGATAACAATATAGATGATGTTCATACCACTTGCCTAAAACCATTACTCATTTTAGAAATATTATTTTTCTTCTCAACAGAATACAGTTGTAGAAAAAAAACAAGTAAAAATATTAAGAAATTTCTATTAAGACATAAAATATGATTTAATATCTTTTGATTCTCCATTTATATTAAAGATTTTAAACATAATCAATGGTTTTAAAAATTAAAAATATTGAGCAGTAAAAAAATCGTTGAAACTTTATTTATTAAACAATGCTAAAATTTTTTAATCTTATGGAATTAAAAGAATTATAAAATATTAAGTAAAATTATTTATGGAATAAATTAATTTTTACTATTTTCTCAAGGTTTTTTTAAACAATTGAATTTATGTTATCAATGTAAGATCATAGTTGGTATCTATTGGGGGATCATCTTCCCTACTACCATGGCTAGAAACATTTATTGAAGGTTTTTTCCAGAAATCACATAAAACACTAATTTTGATATTTTTTGATAATCCAATACATTATTTCTTTAAGAATTTTTAATAAATTTTTCTTGTTTAAAAGAAGATATGTAAGCAAATAAAAGATTTTAAAATCAAATTAAAAAAAGAGAATAATTAAAGTTTGCATAAAGTTCTAAATAATATTTAAATTAAAAATCGATTTATTTGATAATTTGTAGTCTATTATGAGGTTTTTTTCAATTTAAGGAAAAATCATAGATTAGGTTTTTATTTGCTTTTGTGGTGTTGAAAATAAACAAACAATACGATGAATAATGATCAGAAAAAATTTTTCCTTAAGATCTGCACTAAATCTACTCCACTATCTGGGAGTAAATAAAAAAAATCCATAAATTATTTAAACTAAAGCTTATATCATTTTGCGGTCTAAATTTATTTTAGTCATTACAGTGTGACCAAAAAATATTACGCATTTATCGAACATGGAAATTGTTGGAAACTTTTGTGTGATATAAAATTTGTAAATGCAGCTAAAATAGATTTCTATTATTATTTAATTTTGAATTAAATTAAAAATTAAATTACTATTTATTAAACCACTTAATATTATTATTGTTATTAACTGCGGGGCATTATGTCTAAAAGTGTAGAAAAAATTCTAGTTTTTTAGTTTTCCTCCCATTTACGTCTTGTCAAACAGTGTGTAATGAGATTTCAATTTAGAAGTAAAATAAAAAAAGTAAATGTATAATAAAAACAGACAGACATTTGGGTCACGTAATTATTAAGTTAAATAATTCAAAACACTATATTTTATAATCTAGTAATACGTTATGTGATAAATTTTTCTTTTAAAGAAAAGTGATGGAATAGTATGTGAATAAAAATTTACGACTAGTTTTCGTACAGTAAAACTCGCTTATACGTACAAAAATTAAACTAGTAATTTCATTTTATCATTAGCGGTGGACTCTCTGACTCTCTCAAAGAATGACAAATATTTGTTTTTATTGTTTTAAGAATTTAGAAAATAAAACTCATTGTTTTATAAGTGTTTGCAAATTTGCGATTTTATGGAGAACAACATGATTCATTTGATCTTGTATTTCAATTGTCATCTTTTGAAGCACAAAAATTTTAACTAAAAGTTTAAAAGTACAATTATTATTATTTATGTTATCAACGAGTTGAGGTTGCAGTGAATTTTAAAGTTTCTCTCACTCTCGCAACGCGCGAAGAAACAAATACTAAAATATACTAAAAAGAAATTTATTTCGCAATAGCCTTAACGACTTCATTTTTGTGTTCATAATCCTTGGCATATAAAGCCGATTGTTTGATTCGCTCAATAAAATAAGTTTTCGCACTTTAAAATATCTTGTTATATGAACAAATTTTATTTAAGAAGTATCATTGAAGCTTTCCATCTAGTATTAGCTTTTGAACTAAGATTGTGTGCTGTAAATTGAAAGTTTTTCAAAGTTTTTTACTTTAAAAAAATCACAAAAAAATTATTTATTGTTTAATTTCATTTAGAATAATTTTGATCGGTTTTCTCTTTTAAAAATGGCATTTTTGAAAAATACATTTTTTATATTAATATTCGTGTCATTAATTTGGTGCAATTATTCACAATTTACAAAAGGTAAGCTGAAATTTTTATTAACAATAATACCGATAGATAATTCCCATTTAATAACCATTTAATTTAGTGCATAAAAATTAGATATTAAAATAAATTATAATGATTACATATCAATCAATTAATCTATTTTATTTTATCAAGTTAAGCAACAATTTGTCTCCACATTTATATAATAAAGAAAAGTAAATTTGTAGTTTAAGAAATTTATAAATATCCTTTAATGTATGTTTATCTCTAACAAATTGTTGTTTTTATATTTATAATACTATAAATCAGCGGAAATCAATTACTTATTTAATTGATTAATTTGCACCATATAAAAATTATTAATTTTGAAGATGCATTGGCAAAGTTTTTTAAATACAGGAACAACGTGATCATAAAGACAACAATTTTTCGAACGTAAATGCATTTTTATGTAACGAATATAATACATATTAAACCCATAACTAAAATATACCAAACATCTTTTTTAATAAAAGAAAATCTTTTATTAATATAAAACTGCAGACGGATAGACAGGCGTTGAGATATAATCAAAACATTATCAGTTTTTTGTGTCAAAAAGTGATATAAATATTTTATTAAAGTTTATTAGTTATTAATTTTATTGGTGCATTTATTTGAAACAATAGTCTTCAATATACATATAATGAAAGAAAAATAGATGCCAATGGTACTTTGAATTTACATAAAAAGCCTGCAGTAGTTTCATAAATGTCTACCAAAAAAGGTTACGCTCTTGAAAATGAAATTTAAAAACAAAAAAATACAAACATCGAAAATAGCTAAAACAATGTATTAATACTTTTATTTGATCATTAACAGCGAACAGACAGTGGAAATTTCAGTCTTGCAATCGCACAAACAGCGATGATTGCGCGCAACGACTATACATTTACGGTTATCGTGCTGTTAACGACAAAAGTAGCGCCAGAGACGAAAAAGAGATGAATGTCTATTGCCAGTAAATAACTGTATAAAAAATAAATGCACTTTCACTATCATGTTCTTTAATGGAATGTAAATATTTACTTTTCCTAGTCTCTCTATAAACCTTGTTTTTTAAAAAACATAAAGAACTATATATTAAATTACACAAGAATTTTCAACAGATTTTCATTTTCCTATTATTTTGTTCTAAACCCTCACGAAAAATATATTTTACAGGGAAACAAGAGAAGCGGAAAAGTGTATGAAAGACTGGGGCAAAAACTGTTTGGGCACTTTTGAGCGACAGTGTCTTAATTTGCTTTTATCTGGTGCTTCCAGCAGTAGAAGAGCACTCTGTACTGCAAAAGGAAAACAGGTATTGCTCAATAGTAAGATAAGTATCCTTAAGGATTAGTTATCGAACTCTCTCTCTCTCTCTCTCTCTCTCTCTCTCTCTCTCTCTCACTCATCTCCCGTTATAGTTATCTGTTATTAAAAGGTTCTTAACTCATCGGAGAGGAATTAATACTCTGAGACTTTCAGGGTATTTGTATCATTAACGTATACTCTTTTTTAATGTTTTTCTGCGATTCTTGAAAAAACATGCCATAAATTCTTAGATATTCTTTTTGATAAACACAGCGTTTTTGTTCCAGGAAGTTTTTCTCTATGAATACCAATATGAAAGTTTTCCCAAATTGGAAATCCGTCATAATAATAATGTACATTTTTTATACTATTTTTTTTGTTTTTATAAAATGAAACTTAAGTGAGCTTAATTTTTACCATATTATTGTAATAATTATACGCCTGAAGGTCCCAATTACTCTTTGCAAAAATATTTCCATATTAAATTAAGTTTTTTTCTAAGATTCTTAATGCCTTGCAGAATAATATTAAAATTCCTAATTAAATATTTAATTTTCTACTATATAAAATCTTCTAAATATATGAGTTAATTTTTAATTTAAACTCATTAAAGTGTAAATATTACAAAACATGAACTTTGCGAGTTTTGCAATTAATTCAAACTTAATAGTTATTTTTAATACTTTGATCCAGCAATATAATTATTTTAATTGAAATGTCATTAAGGTTGCACTCTTTAACTTATTTTTTTAAAAAAAGATTAATTTACATTTTAAAAATTTTCTTGTGTAGCGTTTCCTACAAAATCGCGAATGTTTTGTTAAATCAGTAAACTCTCAGCACGACTGTATGGACCAGTTTAAGCGTGATATGGACACCATTGCGAAAATAGAGAAAAAGAAATTCGGCGTAAAACTGCGATCCGGATGCTGGTAATTGCCTAATTAAAGTTTTATTTTATTTATTTTATAATATCTTAATTTTTATTTGCTCTTATGTTCATACAATTAATTAACTAATATGCAAATTCTAATTATATTCATTACAAAAGTAAGGCTTATAAGTTAATTTGAGGTTCAATTTAGAGCTGGGCGCGGATGCTTCAAATTTTTAAGGATTTTTGCAGATGCGGTTTAGTGAAATTTTTTATATGCGGATTGAATGCGGAGCGGATATGAACTTTTTTCCGCGGATAAAAAGCGGGTCGGGTTGTTAAAAAATGAATTATCTGCGGATCAACCGCAGTTAACGCAAAATATTTTTTCCTGTATTTTAAACAAGAAATGACAAAATAAGTTATATATTATTTTAGAAAATATTTTATCCATTAATTATTAAGAGTTTTATTGCAAAATTCTTACTCAATAATTAAAGCACTATCTCTATAAGTGTTACCAAATAACAGTAAAACATTATATTGGACAGAAAACTATTTATTCAGTCATAAAAAGTTATAATTATTAAATTTAATATTTGCGGATATCCGCGGATTATCCGCTGTGGATTGCGGATGACAACTATAATTTTAAGGGCGGATGCGGATCGGGTCGGATGGCTTTAAAAATTTGGCGGATGAGTGTGGGGCTTATAACACTAAGCTTAGAATTTTCGGATGAATGCGGATAGTAAATTTTTGTATCCGCGCCCAGCTCTAGTTCAATTAGTTTGCAAAATGTGTTCTAACCATATAAAATAAACATATATATGTATAGGGTGTCCCAAACTTTGTCTTTCTTGGTTGAAATGACTTTCAGATTTTTAAGGGTGCCAAAAACTTAAATGATTTAGACCGCTATTTTCCAATTTTTGTCATTGAGCAATCTGTGTTAAACAAGCCTCTCTGTGCAGACACGTTGAAATTTATTGCATAATAAATAGACTAGTTCGAAATTATTTTATTGAATTTTTAGTATACTTATTATTTTAATGTTGCATAAAAATTAAAATACTTTAAATTTGACTTTTCAAAAACACAAATGCTTTAAATTTTATAAAATTTTGCAGATATAACCATTTATTATAGTTTTTATCTTGGAATAAGAACTTGAATAACAAGTTATAAAATTTTATATTAAAAATTATTGTTTTAAAGTAATGAGTTTTAATGCTTTTAAAATTTGAACATTTCTGAAAATCAATTTAGTCCAGCTTTTGACTATAAGTTATTAAAAATATTTAACAGAACGAATTCAAGTTGAAAAATTAAAATAATTCTCTAAATGTCAAAGTTTCGCAGACAAATGGCTAAAGTGTTTCAGAGAAACGGCGCTGAAGTTGTGCGATGATAGCGGCGTTAAATTTCTAGAATGGGTTGTTGATCCGTACGTATCGGACGCGATGGATCTCGGATGCAAAAAAGAGTGGACACACGGCAGCGAAATATGCAGTGATTCGATAAGACAAATACCAACGCGTTCGTCGCTTAGCAATGCGTTAACAGTATCAAAATCAATTATGCTTCCGCTCTATAATCTTTTAGCTGAATTCTCTAAAGAGCAAGAAGTTAAAGACTTGTCGTCATTAAAACTTCCCGATTAATTAATCGTCTTTAGAGAGTATCAACTTATTTATTTAAGTACCTTTTTTATATACAAAATACGAGCATATATTTTTGTATATATTTTTGTAGTACTTTTTAGTTATTGTTATTTTACACACACTCTCTTATATTTGATTAATTATTAATAAATGATTTCCAACTATAAAAAATGTTAATTAATATAAGCATTCAAACCTCTGCAAAGTTTAAGTTTTTTATTTTTAGACCAGTTTTTAATGAAAGCCAATCAAACCTTATCTAATCGACAATATTCGTCAATGTTTGTGCAGCACCATTCAGCTATCTTTTAAATATATATCTCAATCCTAAAGCCTAAGATTTAAAATTCCATAAATACAAAAATAAATTAAAAAGTGAGCTTTCTATGGATGACATGCTTGTATTTTATTTTGTAAATTTACTTTATCGTAGCATACAGAAGATACAAAAAATAAAATCGAACACTTTTTAAACTTATAAACACTGAAGTTTTATTAACACAATGTAACGAGCACTACTTGTTATTTTAATATTGTTTACACTTTTGACCAAAAGGTATCATAAATTATTCATATTTTTGGAAAAAGTTACGAAAAATAAAATAAAGCTATGTGCTGGTTGTTTCTTTAAACTTATTTCATTAGTTTTTGCGCATGAAAAAATATTAAAGTAATTGAATGCGAACCTTATTCAATACTGCTCTGACTTCAGAGTCTGCTGTATCATGAGTATTAGCGTTGTAGAAACAAAAAACAATTTCGCTTACAATACGAGTTCGCTAACATAACGACATTTCCAAATGCAGACAATAATAATAGACAAAGCTATTTATTTTAATAACTTTAGCTTTTATTTTAATTTTCAAACAATAATTTCAATTTGCGATTAGAATAAATGAAATAATTAATAAACTTAAACATATCTTGTGTTTAGTCAACTAGTCAACAATATTTACGGAATTCAATCTAATTCAAGCAGGCTATGAGGAAAACCTAATGCAAACCATTCATAAACTTTTTTGCATTAACTTATTTTATTACTCTTCCACGAGTTTTAGGGTGATTTTCCCTTTTATGCTATAGAATACCGAGCACTTTTTCTCATCAATTTTTACATATTTCCGAAGACGACAGTTTAGTATCTAGCTTAATGCTTTTATTCACTAAATGATGACTTAAATAGTTATACTTAAATAACTATCAGCTTAGACACCAAAACGGTTCAAGTTGAGGCCGAAATCAGTGTCCCGTTTGTGATTCTATTTCCGATATCGTAATTTTAAACAGATTTTTACATGTCAACGTTAATTTGTGACCAATATTTTTTATGAAATCATAGTACAGTATATAAATTTTCCTTATTTGTTCCATTTTAACCCCCATTTTGTACCAAAGTTTGAGAAAGTTGGCTAAAATATTAAAATTAGGATCAAATTGAAGTTAATCATAAAAATTTTAATTAAATTCTTGAATTACGTTGTAAATATTTATTAACTACCAATATGTTAAAAAAATTTTCTATAGAAGGAAATATTATTTGATAAAATTAAGTAATCTTATTATTGATAATTATTGATATTTAATATGTTAAAAGAAGTTAACTATACATTACGATCACGTTTTTTATCCCATAAGCTAATGTTGAAGTCAAAATTTAGTACTCTATATCAATATGTTTTACTTAAAGTAATTAAAAGAGAAAATTAAAGTTAATAATAATACTGTTTATTAGATCGAGTCAACCAAATATGTTAATGTCAGCTATATCATTGAGATTTTTGAATCAAATGAATGTATTTATATTTTACATAATTTGTTAATTGATACTACAATTTTAACAATGGGTTCGCAATCACATAGATGAAGTCTACCAGATTCATTTCTTAATTAATTATAAATACTGATTTTTTAAAAATCTATAGAAATACGAATTAGTATGCGATATTATGCTTTAAATATTTGCTTAAACCTGGTTGTACAGTGCATTATTATTGATAAAATGAATTTGATATTGTGCCATGAAACCCAGTGATCACAGGTTAATTATAATTAATCACAGGATTAAAATTTTTTAGTATGTAAATGCTTGATTAGAATAATTTAGAGTTCGTAGAAAAACTAAATTATTCTTGGAGATAGAAAATGAGACTTTAATTGACCCACAAAATACTAACATAATTGTACATAAATTATATAAGAAAATTTTTCATGCTGCAAATCAAATATTTGTAAACAGAATAAAACCTAAACAGAAACTAGAAACTTATTTATCTTAATTTTGTTTTTACTGTAGATCTCCAAAATAAATAAAATTTAGAACTTTTGTGTTTTTAATTGGCATTAAAAATGGACACAAACTTATATAATGATCATTCAATTTAATAGGATAATGTTGAGCACGTTGGTTCCTAAATATTTAATTTGTTCATGAAAAGCAATGATTAACTATACATTTTGTAGACAATAATATTTTGGTAAATAAAAATTTAGTACTAAAGTACAGACCTTTTTTGGACAAAACTGATATAATTTTTAAATGGCCGTAAATAAAACTGGGGTGGATAAATTTTTTTACTAAATGACCACTAGAAAGTACAACTTACTAAACGTACAGTGGAAACTAAATACTGTAATATTGATCGCCCTTTTTTCGCTTTCCTATTATTAAGACTCGCTTTTCTTAAATTTTATTTTAAAAATAGAAGTTTATGTTGCTTTCGCAGAAATAAACACTAATATATTTAGTCATTATATTAAAAAGTTGTTAAACAAATAATTAAAATTCTGCGAATGGAACTCTGCCAGTAAAACTTTTATTGCAGACATAACCTTAACACTATTACATTAAATAGATGTCAAGAATCATAGAAACTCGACATCATTATGCTATTGATTAAAATCTGTGGCATAAAAACCGATCGAAACTAAATTTGCCCGATGCTAGTAATTGACTGTCAGTAAAGTTGTGTGTATGTGTTACACAAAGAAAAAAGGAAATAACAAGAATAACAAAAGAACTTTTATTGGTCCAAAACCTATTTATACGAAATAAACTACTTTTTATTGTTGGCATTTCCAGCGTTAAGACTCAATATAGAATAGATAAATAAATCCGCCAACTTATTTGTATTTATCATAATGTAAATCATAATAACTTTTAATTTCCGGCTTTCAGATTTTAAAAAAATAAATTATAGAAAAATAATAAAATATCCATTTCAGGAAAAGTTTAAAGTTTGGACATGTTTTATACTTTAAAGTAAGCCATTCAATATCGAATCAAGAGGATCTTGGATATCGTTAAACAAAGCCTATAAGCTCAAAATTTTAATGTTTCAGTTAAACTGATTAAACTTAATTAGAATAGAAAAACTAAAAGCTTAAACTTTAGCTTATTCAATTATTTATAACCTTGAGCTAAAATAAATGAGGTAATGTTGAGAAAAAACAGCTTCAAGCTAATCGAAGCGGGAACTTTTTCTATCATAAATCAACAATATTGAAATTATAAATTTTTATTTGTCTTTTTAACTTTTGGGCAGTGATGCACACGCTCGGAACTCCCGCTCGACAAAAAGCTGACGCTTAACGCTCGTGCTCGTAAAATAAGTACGAAAAACGCTCACTTTCAATGACACGTTCGAGCGCTTAGCGGGAATATATGTTAATTTTTAATTAAAAAAATGTCAGTCAATTAACATAAATTTAAACTATTTAAAAATCTTTTTAAATATACTTATAATATACTCTCGACCCTTAATACTGAGCGCTCACGCTCGATAAACAAACTAAAGCTAGCTGCTAACGCTCAGCCCGAGCCTCATCGCTCGAGCGTTGTGCGTCACTGCTTAATGGCTTATGTACATTGGTTAGTCAATTAGATGGTTTGTTTTAAAAAATAATTGTTAGAAATAACAAAAATTTTTCATTATTTTTTGCGAACATTTAACAAAAGATTTTATCATCTGCTTTTCATTTAGATTTTCAAACATGTAAAACAATTATTATCAAGAAGTTTAAAATTTATTTCCAAGTATCAAATAGACCACCATAACTTAGTCTTTTAATTCTTTAGCTTAAATTAACACTTTTAATACTTTAAAATCAGATGTTTCATTCAAATTTAAAACAAATAACTTTAGTCAGTAGCGAATATACGACGGACAGACAGACAGACATGATCGTAAACACATGCACGCCTTTAGACTGTTTCTTTAACTAAAATATAAAAAATAATAGAATATCATTAAAACTAATCATAATTTACAAAAAAGCATAAATAAAATATAATTATATCAAGATAGATAAATAAAGATTTAAGTTAAATATGACTTTATAATTAAAAATATTTAGCTCACCTATTTATACAAAAATGGAGCTTATGGGTTTGATCCTATCAATCTGTCCGTCTCCGAGTCCGCAGTTTTATATTAATACAGGGATTTCACTGATTTCTTATATTAATAATGGGATTTTGCATTTTGCCCTCTTAGTTTAAAAACTCATAAATTTTTCCTAAAAGTATACGTGAATCTAAGAAAAGGGATGCAAAAACTTATTCTTGTGCTATTCTTGTTTTTACGTAAAATCTAACTTTGGATAATTAAACTTATTGACCTTTTGCGTGACAGGTTTAGGTCGTGCAAGGGCTTAAATTTTTTCCTGATTATTGATCTTCTTTACGAAAAAGTGAGCTAAAATAGTGTTAATTTTGTTTATTAGGTCCAAAAAACATACTTAATTGTTATTTTGAATGAATTTATCAAAATATTATATAAAATTATACACAACAGCACTTTAAAAATCGTAAGTATAAAACTATGGTGAAACATGTTTTGGAACATCGATTTTAATGAAATCACACAAAAATTGATCGTTGCGCCACAGATATCTCCAATTAACAAATAAGTAGTGAATCTCAATTGCAATTACATTTCAAGTTGAAATGTTTTTATACGAATTTTTTGCCGTTGGTATAACATTAAATTTGTTCATTAACGTTGTAAATAGCACTCTAAGGCACGACCAGTTTAATGACAATGAAAAAGACCGAAGTGTTTATAAAAAACAGCATCATTTTGGAAGATTTACCAGAAAGAATAATTATTTAAATAGAGAAAACAGGTACAAATACAACAACAATTTTAATCGTAGACCATACAGACCAAATCGTAATTTGATGCGCGATAGAAACAGATTTGATAGAAATCGTAGACAAAGTTATGCTTTTAATAATTACTATTACAATAAACCATATTTAAGTGATAGAAAGCGTATTAAGCATAGAAAACACACCAAAAACGGTTATTTTAGAAATAATAGAAGACATTGGCCGAAAAGAATGTCAGCAAAAAATTATTTGTATTCTTCGTTGAAATTTTCGTCATCGCAAGGTCACAGTTGGTCTTTATCATCGGATGGAAAGCAGATGCAATCGCAATATTCCAGTAGCAATGATGACGGATCGTATCAAACCACTGAAAACACGAATTCAAGTTATGGGCATTATTCGCAACAATCAAGTTATGACGACGATAATGGCAATTTGAAGTTTAGTTCGGCTCACAGTAATTCCCATTCATTCAACTGGTCTTCCAAATAATATAGAATTTAAAGTTCGAAACTCGTTTTGTTATTTATGTATCTGAGAGTTAAGGAACAAAATATGCCAAACATCCGTAACTAAATATAAAATGTATAATTGAAATAAATTTTACTCTTAGGAATAGAATGATTAATGATATAAGCCGTATAATTCTTATATTTTATAGTTAGTTGTAGTTCAAAGTTCATAGAATCAACTTTGTAATGTAGTTATTTTCTAAAAGAAAATTGTAAATAAGGCAATCAATCTTTCACTAAATAAATTATATTTTTGGATAAATCAGATAAAACCAACTATTTTCGGTTGTTAAAAATTTAAGGGTTTTTAGACTAAATTGATTTAATTATATTATCTATAAGATAAAATTATGTTTTCAATGCTTTTAAGTGTGTGGAGCAAATTTATGGTTTTCAGCTTATTTTTTAAAGCATTCTAATGCTGCTAAACATATACCTATATGCGTCGCTAATAAAGTATACGGTACTTTCATCATAAACCTTAAATCCAAATAAATAATAATTAGGGTTTCGAAAATCGTTAATTAACGATTTGCTTAAACCATTCTAAAACTATACTAAAGTTGTTTTTTAACTTAAATAATTCAAAAAATGTTAATTTTAATTAACGATTCTAACAGTTTGAAA
>JAQIXJ010001187.1:0-22715 GCA_034700185.1 Phthiracarus laevigatus
TATATTTTAGTAGTTTTACAACTAATATTTGTTATTTAGTATAAATAAAGTTGTATTTTTAAAAATGGCAAAAGTTTCCCTAAATTTTTGATCATTTCTTTGTATTTTTTATGAAAGTCGGGTTTTGTAATAAAAATTTTAAAACCTGATCCGACCCGTACTCAAAAAGTTTGAGCCCGAATCCGGCCCGACCCGACAAACTTGTCGGGTACCCGACCCGAACCCGACATTCGGGTACCTGTTTACTAGTCTACTTTGCATTATTTATTTTTTTCATTTAGCGCTTTCAAGGCTCCAAAAACTTTTATATCGGTGTTCTCTGTATCATAGCAACAACTAACTTAGGCTTGAATTCATAGTCGTCGTCTAACTGGTATCCAGTTATGAGCTTGCTTTTTGTCTTTTACGTGACTGAGTGAACATTCTTTTTTATTCATGCACTATGAAATGGTTACGCTGCTGTATAAAGCTTTTTTTTATTTTGTTTCATTTAGCACTATCGAAGGCTATCAAGATTACAATTGACAAAAAGCATTCTCATGTCTGATTGTAATGAAATTTAAAAATAAAATATTCAATTAATAACATCAAATTTTCTTGTATATTAAAAGTTTATGTATGCAATTAGGTTAGTATGGGTTTTCTTTAAATAATTGTATTAAGTTAAGGGTAATTTTAATATATTAAAAATTTTCAAATTTAATATTAAAGTTTCAAAAAATCATTTCAGGTTTTTATACTTTATGGACTTTTATTCATCTTAAAGATTAACTTACCGGTATATCATGATCTTAACCACAAATCCACAAATAAATTCAACATCATTTTCATGCATGTGTTTGCGCCTTATACCCTGTTGCGCCTTATAGTAACGAAATTTAGTTTAGGTATTTTTAGTTTTAATGCAAAAACAATTACTGTATATTTTAATGAGACTATAATTTAATTAAATTCTTTTTTGTTTAGCTTAAGGCCCAAAATAACTGTTAATTAGTGATATGATTTAATAATAAACCGAGCATATGATAATACGTAATAATGTTTTCCAACCAAAATATTGTACAAATTAATTTTTAATGATAATGGGTTGTATTTCAAAAACAATATTTAAAGATATTAATCTAAAACCTCTTTATTCTTACTTCTCGGTAAAGTTTCACAGCACTTAAAATTATTTCAATAACATATTTAGAAATGTTTTTTTCTAGTTTCAATAATTTTAGAATTAATTCAAAATAAAAGATTTATAACAATCTTTTGCTATATTTTTAGTTTTTGCCATTAATATATAGTGGAACATTTCTCTATATTGTGGAACTTGTGTTTTTTCAGTAACTTTTTAATTTGTTATGAAAAACAATGTTTATGTATCATTTTAAAGCTTAAAATGTGTGCAATTTTTCCTGTGGTCCATAAATTTAAATTGATTAAACCGAATGTTTTGATGATTTCAATTAAAAATTATGAAAAAATTTCTTATTATTCAAGCGATAAGTGATTATTTATTGCGTTGCTTTATAAGTTTAATTCTGCTGAAAATGTTCAAATTGAGTCCAAAAAAAGTGGAAGTTTTCTTAAAAATTCTTGTATCCTTTTAAATCGAAAATATTAATTCTCAAAATAATTGGTTGGATTTTTCTAAAACGTTGGAATTCGCGATTGGTTTAAACATTTTTACATAAACAAGCACATAATAATTTAATTTGTAAAAAATCCCATTATTCTTCTATAATTTGAAATATAATTTGTCATAACCTAATAATAAAATTTTTATTAAAAAGCAAAAGTTTCATAATAGTGTAAATCACCCTTTATTTGTTAAAAGGTATTTAGGCTACCTTTAATTTTTCGCAATTAATCAGTTTTCATTAAAAATTTATTTATTAATATTTTGTATTTTTAAACAATTTTTTTATTATAAACATTGAATTTATTAAACTAAATTATTTTATATGCGCATTGTGTGTATATATATATATTTTGGTTACATTAACTCGCAAGTTTTAATGGTATGAATCATGTTGAAGTCATGTATTTAAGGAATTTGTATTTAAAGGAAATGAAATTATAAATAAGTAATTGTTTTGAATAACAATTATTTTGAAATACGGATTTAGGATTTATATATAGTTTACTATGCTTATTTTTATAAGCATAGTCTTTAAACTTAAATTTAGTCTTTGTTTTTTATTAGTCTTTGTGTAAATTAAAATGTTAAATAAAATTTAAAAAATTAAACTAGATCTATTGATGATTTGACTATAATAATATGGATATATTAGTTGATGTCTAGAGAACGGGATTTCCGGTAATAATAACTAGTTAAAGTTGAAGGGAACATAAATTAATATTATTGCTATAAAAAATTAAAAAATTACAAAAAAAAGTTTAATTGAATATTATAAATATTTTTAAAATAGCTTCAGAAAATGTTGTGCAATATCTTTTTATTAAGTTTTTTTAAACAGCGTTAAGATAAGTATTTAAAAATAAAATGCATTTATCATAAGTTACATTGCTCTTAATAATAAATATGAGCTTTTTGTTTTTAAAATAATATTCTGATAATGTTTAAACAGTTAAAAAGTTTGAATCATCTTTACATCAAAGCCAATGATAACGATTGCTTTAACGCAATCGAAATATTCTATACTAACTCGTAAACTAACACTAAACTAACAAGTTCACTGTAAATATGAATAATTTTTTGTTGTATTTAATGTTAATAAAAATCATTAATATGAATTCTAACAACAAAGTTACAAATACTCTGAATTATTCTATGTTACTACAGTATTCATATCTTGAAACTTTGAAACAATTTTCTTAGATTTACATTAATTCATGACTTAATTTCATAGTTTATATTTATTTTTGGAGACCCATAGAAAGCATTTGTTCTATTATTAAAAAAACTTATTTCTAAAATATTGCGAAAACAATTTATTTATGAAATTTTGTACATTTCCGGGATTATTTAACTAATCTGCCAAAACCTAGGAATATTGGGAAAATAAAATGAATTTAATTAATTTGATACATTTAATAAGAGTTAATATATTAATCTTTGAATTATGGGATGAAAGAAAAATGCTTTATATACTTGTAAATCCCTAACCCTAGTGATGCTATACTGAAGAAATAATTTTCAGGATTTTGAAGAAATTTCCAAAAACATTATCAAAAATATGGACAAAACCGTGATAATCGGGGAAAATATAAAAAGCTCTACAAAATTATTAATATAAATAAGGATTATCGATAATTTTGAGGTCCAAACCTATAATTATTAATTTCAAATAATGGCTAATTTAATAAATTGTTAAGAAAAACAACTTACAAACTTTATACATCTAAAAATCTAAAGCTTATTTATAAAATATTAAATAATCATGAAAAATTTTTTACAAATTTTTAACTACTAAATAAGTAAAAACGATAAAAAGGGGAAAAAATTTAATGTTATAACCTAAGATTATATTATTAAATTAATATTTTGAAGTTATTATAGGATAAAGAAATTGAAACTAATAATTTGTTTAAACTAAAAGCTCATTTACTAACCTTTAGTGCTTCTGCCCATCACTCATATACTGTTCTACATTTGGCTGTAATAAATTTTTATGTCTCATCAGTATTTATAATAAAAAGAAAACTCCTCTGGAATTTTTAGTTATAACTAGACAAGAAAAATTCAAGACTTAAAAGGAGTAAATTGAAGAAGGAAAAAGGAATAAAGTATATAAATCAGAATTATCCAGGAAAATAAAATCCAAAACATTAGTATACTTTATCATCAATTATTATTTAAAATTTGATTCTAAACGAGAGAGATCTTTCCTCAGTGAATGATACTTGTATAAAGTTGTTTTAGATCTCAAAACTAATACTTAATTCTTTAAAAAAAATAATCAGAATTATTATAGATACTCAGAGTTTCAGTTATAAAATTCATGATTTTCAGTAACATTAAATTGGTCTCAAAAATTCTAATTTTATAAGATTTGTACACTTATATTATTGTAATAATTGTAACGTTGTCCTACCTATAAGAACAACAATTTTGCTGAATTTATAGTCTCTTATCACGTTTTATTATGATAACTGTTATGTAATTGATAAATATTTATTGTCATAAAATGAAGGATAGACGGATATCTCAAATCGTTATATTTACTTTTGCAGTCAGATAAAACATTTATTAGGAACTCTTACAGCGTGTGCATTGGAGTTTTGGTTGGAAAAGTTTAGGCTTTGATCCCATAAACGCTACTCATTTTTAACTCAGTTTGATAGCAACAGACTCGCAAACTTAGATGTTTTTCTATTAATTTAATTAGACATTTGATGTGTCGGTCAGCGACATCAAACAGTCTACATAATACAGAAATGGCTTACATTTTATTCGATAAACCATTTCAACCTAGTTTAATGTGTTTCTATTAAAAGTTCGCAGCAAAGCTCATTTGTTTACAATTTGATAGTAACATTGTATATATGGTCGTAACAGGTGCACTAAAGCGCGATTTTATGGTTGTTTTATGATAATAGTTTCTCTGCTTATTTGAATTCAGTTTAATATAGACGTTTTTTATTCAATTCTTCATTTTTTGTTTTTATAAACTTTAGGAAAATCATAGAGCTTTTCCTCGATTTTTTCTGTTTATTGCAGAGATAGATTGGTTTAAAATTCTATACGCTCGAGAGAACGTTTGTTTTCAATTTTTTTCTTAAAGCGAATTTTAATATTATTAAAATAAATATTAAAATTAAAGAACTCGAGAGTTTAACAATTAAAAATTGTATTTTATGTGATTACTTTGCAATAGTATAAAATAATGTAAAACTTTATGAAAATAAAGTTTAATTATCTAATAAAGTCAATTCTCGCGCAATTAATTTTGAATAATAAAATATAATTTTTATTATATTAATCTAAACTGAAATTCTTTAAAATTATTTTTATTCGATACATATTGAATTCATTAATCGCAACATTACTAATGGAAAGGACATCACCTTTTAGTTCAAGTATAAAAAACCGGAGAGTTTTATTAGTGATTAAATTAATTAAAACAGTAAATTACGTAAATTTAATTAACAGGAACTTTATTCGGTATATCTTCAATAGTAAAGAATTTATCAGAAATTCATTCATTAAGTGTCACACCGATAGCAACTAATAATTCGCTGGCAAATACCGGCATTTTTGATATTAAAGTTGCTAATAAAGCGAATATGCTTATCAAACAGAAACGAAATACTGACGAATCAAAATCGGAAAAATTCATTAAAATAGATAATACTATACTTAATATAATAAATAGAAAAAGCGCGTCAACTCAAACAAATTCAATTAAATATTCAAATAAGTGGACCCAAACTAATAGCAGCGAAACGAGAGATAATTGCGCAAATAAAACAAAGCAAATACTCGAGGAATGTGATTGGAATGCCACGCATTATATTGAATATGCAGAGGCATTGCTACAGAATTTCGAATACGCTAACTTTCGCAGCAGCGATCACTGCGAATATACTGCGGAAGCGACACAACCGTTCCAGAGATCGTTCCAACCCTATAATACGGGAAAAGTAAGTGTATTCCACTCTACTTTCACAGTGCAAACATATTCTACAACTATTGATCATTACTGTTGACACGAATTCATTTACTCTAAAGGTTTACTTTGATCATCAAACAAAAGTGAATAAATATAATCATCGAAATGATGACAACACTGTAACAGATAATCATATCTATCATACATTACCAACCAATGACTACATTAACGACGTTTACGCTAATTTCTATCATAGTATCGACCATTATGAATACAAAAATATTTTTGACGATACTTCAAGTTATTATAATTACACGGAAGTGGCCGAAGAAGCGGTCGAGTTTGAGCGAAAACGACGATTACAATTACAGTCGCAACGATTGAATTATAAATTTCGATTTAGACGGACCCATACTAGTTGTCAGTTCGAGACTACTACTACTAATTCATTAATCAATAATTTATTTGGTTCTTGTTTTTTTAAACGCAAATAACTGCGTATCGATTGAAATAAATCCGAAAAACTAAAAACAGTTTTGGCAGTACATTACTTACTATTAGCAATTATTTTTATTCTACGGATAATGCAGTAATTCGCTTCTGGCATATTCTTTTCCATCAAACCATAGTTCTTTACACGTTAGTAGGATTAAATGGTTTGATTTAAGCTTACATTTCCTATGTTTTGCGTACGTTACTATGTCGTACGTTTCGCTATAACACCCAATAATTAATAAATTATTTTAATTTCGAATGGATTAATGAACGAAATGAATAAGCATCAAAAATAATTAATACTGTGTAAGCTTCGAAAGCTGTCTATTTAACTCTATCTCTGAATGTTTATTCGAGTTAATTTGCTTGTATAATAGAATACGGACATACTTTTTAATATGATTTATTGAGAAAAGAGATTAAGCGTGAAGATTGTAATTTAATAGATTACAATATTTTAGATTGCGTTTATCCATTTTAAAATCACATTATTCGATGGAGTGTTATCCGAAAAAGTAATCAATCTTATAAACTACGATTTTTCACTTCGTATCGCAAATAATACTGAAAAACAATTTAGAAAAAAGCAGGCAAATGTTGACTGTTTTTTTTGCTCTTAAATTACGAAAATAATACACATCTCTATAATTCTAAGACATCCGGGTATATGACAATAAAACTCTCCATTTCAATAAAAAAAAGGAATGGCAATCGAGAAGTTCGGTTTTAAAAGTTTTATAAAACTAGATTTATTTAAATTTGATATCAAAAACTTAAAGTGCATTCGACGCACTCCATAAAATCATTTTTATTCCTTAAATTTATATGATTCCTATTATTTCGATAATATAATAGAATAAAATATAGTAATAAAAAATTCTCTTTAATTTTAAATAATAACTTTTTTAATTTTTTTACAAAATTTTATCACAAACCATTTATTTTTAATTAAATACAGTAAAGTCGTAACACTTGGCAAAATAATTTATTACACATTCATATAAAATATTAAGTATATCTAACAAATTGGATAAATTTTAGCTCATTTGTGGCAATAATCAGTTATGTATATAACAAATTTAAACTTAACGGTTAATAAATTTGACACAAATCATCAAAAGCGTACGTAAAATATATGAATGGGATAAGACTGTGACGCTTTTAATAAACGTCGATACCTAAAAACTAGGCTTTATATTTCAATTGAATTCCTTCATTCACTATAAATAAAGTAAATTTTCAACATTAATAGGATGTTCATGTCTTTCCATTTTTCCCATACAATATTTAATGCACGGTGACATAAAGAATTCTATTCTCCTATACGTTTTTCTATTTGCGTTCACTTTACGAAAAAAACATTTCTTTGATTTTGTCGTCATTTGTTAGTTAATCGAGTATCAACTTTTTATCATATATGTATTATTTAGTACTAAATTTATTTGTTCTATAAAAACAGAGCGAAAAACTAGACTTATATATGAGTTTAAGTCTTTTGTGTTTGTTATTATTTTTTATGGCAAAACTATCTCGTAAGTAGAACTTGATTACACAACGGTAGTGAAGATGCTTAAACTCGAGTATTATGTAAGAAGTAAAGAAAAATTGATCGATATTATTCTATATATATATATTATTCTATATAAATATCATTTATCGAAACGGCTTGAAAATGAAAACAATTTTACGATAAAATATTTGCCAACAAAATTGAATAATAAACCTATATATATACATGTATATATCTATATGGCCATATACAAACATATTTTGGAAATTTTAATATACAACATTTAAATAAAAATAGGCAATAATAATAAATATACCTAATACGGAAAAAAGTAGAGAAATCTGTGCGATTTATAAGCATTTGTGTGCTTCAAAGAAATAAAGCCACACTTCAATCATATTTTTTGATGTTAACTCCCTTAATAACTTTAGTTATTGGCAAAATATCGTCATCCTCTTCGTCTTCTTCGCTTTGAAAGCATTTGGCAAAAAAATCTTCCATAGTTCGGTAAAAATGGAATCGAACGTGAAGGTCCCACGACTCTATACTTCCACTGTCTGGGTATAACTATCAAACAAAAAATGTTTATCTTAGTAGTAATTAATTTTAAAGTTACTCATGCATTACTAATAATTTACTTAAATAAGAAATATATTAAATTGGTAGTAGTAAATGTCACTGTGAAATGTACTTCATAATTATTTTTAATCGTACAAAAATTGCGCTAATATTTAATAAAATTGTAATCAATAGAATCATCAAACTTAGTTTTGAGTGTGACTCTAGTTTTACTAATATTACATCATTCGAATCACAATTATTAATTATTTGAAATTTTATGCACAATTATGAAGAACATTAATAGAAAGAACTCCAAAAAGTTTAATTAGTAGCATATTCACTAATTAGTAGATGTTTCAAAATACTTAACTTAATTTACGCAATCATATTTCATTGATCAGAATGTAAGTGAGCTCATCAAACACAAATTAGAAATTAATATTTTATTCTATTGTTTTTACAAAATTTTTAAACGAACAACTTGTGGAATATTTTTCAGCCCATAGCTTTAATGTTATCAAAACAAAATAGAAATAGAAACAACATTCAAAGTGATTGAAGAGTCACTCTCCTTATCATGGAAAGCAGGAAAACATCAATCATTTTGACAATAATACGAATAATTTAAAAATCAAACAATAATGGAGAGGTAAAGGCAGTATTAATATCAATTCACTGAGAAATAAAATGATTAAATAAATTTGATTTCAAAAAATAAGAAACAAATATTGCACAGATAATAGTGAGTTAAACATAATTAAATAAAATATCGAAGTGGAATGGGAAACAAACGAAAAAAAAGAATTCGATAAAGTATTGGGAATTGAATTGTAAACAGATATACAGGTATTAGAAGAGAATTGAAGTTTTTTTTAGAATTTTCGATTACATTTAAATTTATATTTTCAATCAGTTATATTGTGATCACTTCCAATTACAATACTGGATTAAATAAGAAGGAAAAATTCTATTTAGTATTTATTTCAATTCAATGTTATTGACCACTAATTTGTTTGAGGCCAATATTTATTATCAGATATAGGGTATTTGAGATTTTCCGAAATTTTATCAAAATCAACTAAAAATATATTTGTCTTTACAGCCAAATTTTATAGAACATTGAATTTATCCCCAAATTTATAAATTTAAACATAAAATATAAAAATAACGATTTTTTCAGAACAAACAAAAATTCATTCTTTTATTCTCAACGATTAAATTTTGATTTTTATTCCAAAATCTCCGATGTCTATTTATCACAAATAAATAAGCGGTGTAACAATTTTGTATTAAATATTTAAAAGTTTTTTACAATATACCAAAGAGAAAGTTTGAGCAAAACTTTCATTCTTGATATTCATTAGCATAAACTTTTAACGATATTCTTCAAACTTATAAATAAAGTTGAAGTCGGTAATAGCTTTTCGTTAATGTTTTTCTAACCTTATTTCATCAATTAAATAGAAAACAGAGATAAAATTGAATTATTATACTGAACAAAAATTAATCAGAATTAAAACTTATGATAATAATGATATATATTAGCGTCTGCTAACAATAATGCAACGCGAAAAAAGAGAATAAATTAATTAAACTGCATTCTGCTAAAAATACCCTAAAATAAAGAGATGTATTTTTATTAATAGCTATTATAGTGATATAATGAAAGGCTATATAACATTTTTAAAAAATTATCTCTAAAAGCTTTCAAAAACAAAGATTATAGCTATTAGGGAGTAATAAAATATATTAAGAAATAACTTGAAAACTACAGGGAATTATTGGCAAAAGAGAAAAATTTAATAAAAAGTAAATTAAGTTATTTTCCTTCCAAATTAAATGCCTTATTCTTTGATTTTTATGGAAGAATTATTAAAACTGTTCTTTGAATTATAAATATATCAATAACAACATTATTAAGTTATCATAAATTAATGGAGTATTATAATTATGAATTGGTCTAAGAATGTAATAATGTTTTAATTATTGAACGCTTTGCTATATTTTATTGAAGATACCATACCATAGGTTTATATGGGTAGAAGTGATCAAAATTTTATTGACACGAATAAATTAATATATACGACGGTCACATTTAATGCGTACACATCCGCAACGGATACACCGCTAATAATGATTGTAGAGTCAACGAGTGCATCGCACACATTGATCTTTCATTGCCTCTTAAACCAGGTGTACGTATGGTTAAGTAAAACATTTATTATGTAAGATTGATTTCCATAACATAAACAACTATTTTCGTCATTAATATTATTCTATAACGCAGAACATTTTTATGATATATACCAAAGTATTCTTCCGATTAAATATATTGCGGCACAGTTTAATTAATGTAAACTTTTGAGGCAAATAAAACTCATTTTCTATAAACATTATCTGTAAGATATCTGTTGATTTTAAATTTGGAATAATGAGAGCTTAGAGAAGATAACTCGATAGGATGGCAGACAGAATCTGATAGAATGGAAGGAAATGGGATTATAAATTTGGCACAAAAAATTCCAACGAATTCACACGTAATTCTGATATATTTTAAAATGAGAATTTGACTCTTAAAATGGAAAGAATTTTTAGATATCCGGTAAAATGCAAATGGGATTATAAGTAAGAATGAAAATCGTGTCACTTTTGGGAATTAATTTGTGTATGAAATGAAATTTTTGGTTTATAAAATAGAATAAATAGCAAATTTATTTATATTTAGTTACTTTTAAAATAGCTATAGTTCAGCACAAAACATGTTTTCTTTAATCAACAAAAAAGTTTTTATTTGTTTTTTATTTATAGTATTATTTTCGATTCTTATCCTTGATTTCTTTTTTAAAGTTTAAGATCCAATATATATTCAATATTTTAATGTAAAACTTATAATAAAGTTTAACTTATTTAATTCTAAAAAATAGCTTAGAGCGTGTTTAGATAATGGAATTTTATAAAATTAATGTTTATTAATGCTTATTTTTATATTCAATGAGTTTTCAAGAGACCGTCTATTTTTCATATCAAATCTTAAAAATAATAATTTACACCTTAACTAGTTTTTGAACACTAAATATTAAAAATTAGATTTCTGAACCCCATTATAACTTTATTAAAGTCGCATAATATAAGTATAAAGGGCTTACTTGTAATTTATATTGGACTCCTTGTTCGGTTAAACTCTTCATTAATAACATCGAATGCTCGATATTAACGCGTTTATCGATGGTTCCGTGAATGAGAAGAAATGTCTTCCCTTTTATATTCATAGAGATGCGCGTTAAATCTGTTTTTTCGTAATTGATATAATTATCCTGTGGCCACGGCGTACCCATATATCTTTCCGAAAATACTGAATCTAGAAAATAATATCAGAAAAATTTATATTTGAAACTAATAATACGAACAAAAAATGTTCTTACAATAGTTCTTCCAACTACTGATTGGAGACACCGCAATACCACAATTGAATAACGGATCTCTCGCCAGAAGCGATATTGTGAGGTATGCTCCGAACTCGTATCCCCATATCGCTATTTTTTCTTCATCGATATACGTTACCTTCTCTTTCAAATACCTTTATTACCGATAATTTTTAATATACTCTCACTCGAATAATTTAAATAAAACAATTTACTTTACTGCTGTGACAATATCTTGCGTTTCTACTTCGCCCAAATGGTGGTAGACTTCGAACATATACTTATCGCCCTGAAATCCAGTACCTCTCGTGTCGATATGAATGCTGATATAATCCTTTTTGCTTGATATATACCGAGACCAGTCAAGTTTATTAACGTAATTAACGGATTGACTTCCTGGTCGTTCGTCGCTGTAATCAAGCAAAAATGAATTCGTTAATAGTAATAAATATGGTTATAAAATTTTAATAATTCTAGTGAACAATAATTGATTACCAATAAACTTCGAAAACAAAAAACATTGGGATTATACTATAATTTTTTAAAGTCCAGTATTATTTACATTTCGATCACAGATGGATACTTCACTTCTTCGTCCTCAATGAGCACAGCCGGTAAAATAAGCTGAATTCTGATCATATGTCCATTAGTAGACGGAACTGACATGTACTTAATTTTAGGCATTGACCTTTCTTTTGTCCAATGCTCTAATTCGGAATTAGTTTCGAGAACGTCCAGTAACTCGTTATCGTCAACACTTAGCAAATAAATTTTAGGAGTAGTTGGACCTAAAATTTCAATTAACTATTAACTTAATATTGTGGTATTCAGTATAAAAAAATTTTATTTTTGTAAAACTATTTTTAGCCCGGTTTGATCTTATCCAGACAATATTTCTGAAAAAATGTTTAAATAATAATTAGAGATGTAATACTGTACCTAAGCATTCGAGTATGTAAAACCCAGCCTCTGGACTAAACAAAGCATCATTAAACAGACAACTATCACTTATATTGCACGAAAGGCAGTGAATTTTTCTTGGGTTTGAGTGTATCATGTCGTTTACCGAATATATGTGCCTAAAATAAATTAAATTTAATTAGATTACGACAAATTAAATAAAGTTTAATAATGGAAATGGTTATAAACATTGACAAACCTGACGGCTGGTTCATTACGACTCGTAGCAGCGAAATATCTACGATAAACATAATTAAATTAATTAATTATATTTTTTTTACTAAATATAGTTAGTTGACGATATTTTACAATAAATAATGGAATTAATAGCTTTAGTGCGACAAAAAGCAAACTACTTAAATGGGAAAAGTTATAATCATGTGTTATAATTAGTGATCCACATTGGGATTTGCGTAAATATGATTTATTTAAACAGATTTTCGTAAATCGAATTAGGATAACGAACTTAAATTATTATAGCGAATAACTTTATTAATGTGAATAATTTTATTAAAGTTTTAATACTAATTTATGTTACTCTATTTAATTAAATTAACAATTTTGCTATCTATCTTTGTCAATGACACTCGCTTTTTGATATAAATTTGAAGAATGCGACGAATGTTAATTGAATTACTCGAATTCATTTTTTCAGTTATTTAACTCAATCACCTTATTTAAAGTTTTCATGTATTTGGACTGTAATACAGTATAAGACGAGAATTAGTAATTAATTACAATTTTGACATCAAATCTTTAAAATAAATCGTTTTATAATTAATTTCTTATTTATAATGATATCAATTAAAATATGATATTCTAAATTAGGTTATTTCACTAAACAAAAAAACTTAAATTTAAAATTGGAAAATTATAAAAGCAAAATTTTATGATTTTTAGTTGATTGCTAATAAAATCATTGTTTGAAACTTACAGCGTATGCAAATCGGAGCGATGAGCGAATATTTTCGTGACAACGTATTGGCCGTGAGTTAGGAAATATTTTTTGTTTCCATCCGTAGTAATCATAGCGATGTGATCGAAAGTTCCCGACAAACCATCGGCAACCGGTAGCCTAAGAAACATATGAGTTTTGTCGTCGGTAATAATGGGCGCGTCATTAATCATTAACCAACCCATTGGACTATTCAAGTATTCTTCAACGATTTTTTCGCAATTCCAATCATTTTCTTCTTTACAAATGTTAATGATCGTAAAGTTTTGGACTCTCTTCGACCAAATAACTAAAATACTTGACCTGGATATCCAAACCAATGGGGCAGTGATGTAATAATCGCGTTGATTTATATCGCGCGACGGTTTTATCGACTTTGTTGTGCGCACGAAGTTTGACGAACTTAATTCGGATATATGTAGGGAAACGTGCGGAATATTTTGTCCCGGTTTCGAGTACGGGTAATTGAATACTTTCGGGTACTCTATATCGCTGACGTATGATTGGCTGGAAAAGTTGGCCGAACTGTACAACACGTATGGCAATGTATCGACTCTGGAATTGTCGAATGTAGCGAAACACAATCGGGAACCATCTTTGGCCCACCAGTGACCAACATTTGATTGTAGGATATGCTCTGATTTGTTAGTATATTATTAGTATATGAATTATTTTAGTCATGTAACTTTTATAAATGAATTTGATCAACGATTTGTTAACTTATGGATACCTTCGTACATCATGTCTGGAATGCCATTATAAATGAATCCTTCTCTACCGGTATTTGTAAGCAGATGTGGCCGATCGCCAACTGTAGCGTAATATATGATATTATTGTTGTGGATAACGATCTATACAAAGTACAAAAGTGCTCATACAGTATTAATTAGAAACAATTCGACTACACTTTTTTATTATAATTGTTACGTGTTTTTTTAAGTTCGTTATCCTTTAATATTATAGGCACATAAAAAATCAATCAATTAAAAGATAAGACAAATTGCATATCACTCGAAATTTGGAAATATTATTAATTAGAATGAGTGAAAACAATATCGATACGGTCATAATATCTAACTTTGTAATGGTAATGACAGTTAGAATATGGTCGCTCGCTTTCTCCGTTAAATTGCTTCCATTAATTAAGATTATTTATATTAGTTATTCGCTTTTAATTTCAGAAACACTCGATAGAATATTTGCTAAATTTATCCGATTTTGAACCTTATTGTCTTAATTATAACTAAAAACTGAATCTATCGTTCAATATTATTGCCAATTTTTACTATATGTCTCTATTAAATTACTAGAAAATGGAATCTAGTCATTATAAAAAACGGAATATCCCATTCTGATAAACTTTTTCTCTATTTTGACGATATTTCTGCCAGTTTTGTTCCAGTTTATGACCCTTTTTAGCTCACTTTTTTTTAAAAAAAGACGAGCTTATGGATTTGACAATGTCTGTCTGTCCGTCCGTCCGTACGTTCGCAGACTTATTTTAATTATGGGAGTACACCTATTTCTTATTTTAATAAAGGCATTTGATTTCTTGAAAAAATCATGATTTATTTATCGCAACATTATGCATTAACCTAAGAAAAGTGAGCTATCTATGAATGTGTCGTTCTTGTTATACATATTTTTAGCATGTATTTGTCTATTTTTACCAAATTTTGGCACATTTTTGGCCATTTTAATTTTAATTTTGGAGCAAATCTATGGATTACGTAACCTAAAAATCCCTTTATTAGAATAAAAAATCACTTAAAATCACTTAATTATAACAAAAAATGGCTTAAAATCACTTAATTAGAATAAGAGTGCGGACGGACAAACATTCAGACGAACATTGTCAAATCCATATATCTGAATTTTGCAAAGTAAGATAAATAAAATATTTAAGTCTTTTTGTGTATAAAGAAGACAGTGACATATATTGACCTGTTATATATAGTTGCATCTCACACTTATCAATAAAAGTTAAAATTTTAAGCTCACTTTGACAAAGTCAGCATTGGATTTGACATATCTCATACTCTGATAATCTGACGACTTTCTGTCTGTATGTTTCTCTGTGTGTCTACTGACTTTTTTTTAAAAATTTTTATCAATTTTTATCAATTTTTTATTTTTTTGAATTTTAATGTAAAAACATAACATGTGTCCGCTTTAAAATTGTACACTAAAACTTCAATATTGTATATCATATAAATAAAATGTACTTAAATAGCATTTCAGATATTTTTAAATGTTTTAAGTAGTGCTTAAAATGTTTAGTTTTTTTCTCATATTATTTGAGAAATGCTTTCCTTCCTTAGATAAACAATAATATAGACTTGTATTAGAATTGTCTATAACTTTTATACATGTTTTAAGTGTAACTTCAGAGCACGCTTTAATAATTTTTTCATTAAGTTCAACTACATTTAACGGAGTTTCATGAAATATTGTCTTTTAAATACCCTCAAAAATAGAAATCGCATGAATTTAGATCCGGTAAATATTGTAGGCATGTCAGAACATACGATTGGCGCAGTCAACTTGTAATATTCACGTGTTGTCTGGTTTTTCAGTCTGACCAATGAGGGTCTTACGCTAGTCCGCACTGGTCTAGACTGAACAATGTATAAAATATATATTTCACGAATAAAGAGAACAATCTTGTCTGCTCCTTTAAGCAAACAACTTGTTTAATTTTCGTTGTTCTCAAAAAATCTCAGTAAATCTCATAATAATAAAGTTATAGAATAAACATCTTCTATTAATCTTCAATTGCAATAACAATTCATAACTATTTTAATTTGGAATTAGATCGTCTATACAGCGTCGGTCGGGTCACCGGGAGGCTGAAAATTTGGTGTCAGAAGTGGGATCGCCAAGGAAGTCCCAACTTTGTCTCATAGAGAAGCCATCATCGTCATAAGTTAAGTACGAATTTTCTAGCATTTCTAGCTACTTATTGAAAATTAAAATCAGTATTTTTTATCGTGTCTGAAATTGAGATGTCGGAAAATCAAAAACTTAAATCTAAATTAATAATAAAGGGTTATGACCTTAAAAAATGACACAAAATCTAGTCTATGAAAACCTCATTCTCCGAGAAAAGTTAGTCTATATACGGATTTTAAAGAATTTTTTAATTTCCAAGTATGATTCTGATGTTACTCATTTGAGTCATGTTCGAAAATCATATGATTCTTGCTGATCGTTCCCAAGTTTTAGATAATGAATCTGATTCAGATTAAGACATTCAAATTTTGATTGTATATGTAACTCTAAACACCTTAATTTGGCCGAAGAGGTTTCTGTAGAATATAGACTAGAAAAACTACAAAATAAAGTTAATAAATTAGATTAAGTGAATAATCTTCCTATTAAAGAGTTATTAATCTTGTACTCGTTAACAAGAGCTTTCAATTAACCCGATGATAAAGCAAACGCAGACGTATTGAATCAATTATTAGCGCAACAAGTTAAAATTAGTGATAAGAGACGACTATTTTGTAATGAGTTATTCTATAATCGTTTGCGGATGATATTTTCGAATAGTGCATAGTAATTTCTAACAATAACTAGACAAAAATATGTTGTTGTATCTTTCATAACACGTATTATTGCCGATTAAATTTAAAATATTGTTAAAAAACGTTTTATAAAAAATATATTATTTGAATAGCATACAATAAAAACCATATAATTAGTATAATGTTACCTTACAAAACCTTTGCATAACCTAATCTAACGAAACCAAAACCTATGCCTAACCTAAGCTCACCTAAGATAACCTAAGCTAAACTAACCTAACTCTTTAGATAAAAGAAAAGATCAAAAACAATAAAGGATTTTAACTGTAATCATTTTGTTCGTTAATATATCTAACGCGTTTCTAGTTATATTGCTGTAGCTTTATTTAGTTTTTTTTGTTCAACAATATGTGTACTGAAAGATTCATCAGCCCAAAAATACTCTAAAAACAAATAATAACTTAAATAAAGATCAAAATAATTAACTATATTTCTACTTCATTTTCATCAGATTCACCAATTGATTTATTTCGGGCTAATGTCGCAGCCAGTTTTGCAGAGTTTTTCGGTTAAACTAAGAGAAATAAGAGCGAAAAGTCATAATCATCTGAAAGTGACAATTAGACATCAATACAACTCAACCTGGTATATTAGTTACTGTATAACTCTTATGCGCGTTTTGCGATGCAAATCTTATGACTATTGTGATGTGGTCTTAGTTATTAATTTATTCATTGAACTAGCAATTAATAACGTTTTTTTGAATGCTTAAAACTATATAAATTGGAATTATGGCAATATTAGCTGTTGTCGATTATATCGATTTTGTGACATTTATGACATTTCATAAATTTATAACTGAATCGAAAAACTATTGAACGAATATCCTTAAATTTTAAAATACACTGTGAACGTGACGTTAAGACAAGTGAATTCTTTTGCAAATATATTACATTAAAAAAGGTGATGACTTTTCTGAAGTTATTTATTTTCTTGTTGCAGAAAAAGATTTAAATTTAAGTCAAACAATTATAATTTAACAAAAAAAAATATAAAACATTACCAATTGAAATGGAGCATTATATTGTTAACTGTACATCAAGTAATATGATTTTGGGCGTTTAAAGACTTTTACAAGGCTTCTCTTTTGCACTTCAGATTAAATCGCGGCGATATAACATTATATAAAACTGATAAATCTGATAAAATAGTATTTATCTGCAAGTGTAGAACCGTTCACTATTATTTCGAAAGCACAGACCCGATTGAAATTGAACATTTTCAAGTAATTATGGAAAAACTTAAACCATTTTCAGGTGTTCATTAATATATTATACCGATTATCATGTTTGAATCAATAAAGCACAATTATTCCGATTGTAATAAGTCTAAAAGTAGAGTAATTGAACCACATAACACAAGAAATAACTGTTTATATTTTGCCATTGGCTTCGGTCCTGTTTCTAAAAACTTTTGATAAGTTTCATGACAATAACATTTATACCTATTTATCCAGCGATATGAATGAACTTTTACCATTTCTACATCTCGTTTGAAACTTTGACTAAACCAATTAAACACAATAAATGACAAGCTTTTTCATATCATCGAGTTATTTCCTCAGATTACCTAGTCAACCCAAACATTGTGCTAAAATACGAAAACTACAATCAACAATCTTAAAACTTAACTAATTGTTATTCATAAACAGGCTAGAATTTATTTTTATATTAGTATATATTTACACATATATTTAAAAACATTCATACAAAATGTCTCGCGCATGAAAACGAATTCAATTTACAGCAAAAAATTGTGACAATTTAAAGTCACCTAATTTAATAGATAATATCGAAACCCACTTTACTTATTCAAGTTTGGATCAAGTCTTGGAAGTTTTAATAAACGATATTGAGTCAGACTTTCTAGATTTCGTTGACACCCTTTGTTGCTTTTCCGATATTATAGATATAGACAATTCCATGAAAGAGTTTACAACATTTAGTTTTAATTTAAAGCTAGATCCTCAAAACAAAAAGAATCAATTAGAGATTTATACCTTTGTTTATGCATGCCATAACCTTATTTCAGAGATATTAGAGTTTAAACTTAAAACGTTAAAAAGGCAGTTATACTAGACTTTTACATCTCTATAATATTGATTATAACACTTTTACTATTAATAAAATAATATATGAAAATAATGATGATAATATTTTAATAGAAATAGTGGTGTATTTATTAATTGTGACTTTAATATTCGTTTTGTTTGTGACTTTAACCTTTTATATTAGTGTTGTTCGATATTAAAAAACAATAAATATTTACTTGACTAAAAGCTTCCAAAAAATATAAAAAACAAAAAAATAATAATAAATGTTTCGAACTATAATTTAATCTTACATAAAAATATAAATAATTGTTTTAGAACATAGTAAGTTGACAAAAACAATATTTAATGGAATAACTATTAAGTCATTATGGCCAAGTATATATCAGAATTACATAATTAGATTGTGAAATTTACTTTAAAATATTAATGATACTTACGCTGTTTTAACAATAGAATTTCTCTTTAATTTTGTTAATGTTTCACATATAAATGTTGTAGACAATATTATTCGATAATATTATTAATAATTATTAAATAAAAACTACCTTTATGTGTTTCAATTGAAAACAAATAAACATAAAATGACTACTACACCACAGGTTCCAAATTTTTTGCAAACGAGTCCTGAGGCAAATTTTATGCACGCGATAACTTAAGGGTCGCATTTAGCTCTTAATAGTTTGACTGATCGTAATTTACCGAAATATGACAGTGAAATATCCTTTCGTGATTATAAATGGATAAACGAATATGAAATGCTAGCAATTTACAATTTACCGTTATGTTATGATTATGATCCTAAACTAAATGAAAAAGAAGTAATGGCATATAATTTCGAAGATATTTCATCTGAGCTTCGAAAGCAACATTATATAAAAAAGATTAAAAATTTAGAAGAACTTAAAGAAAATGCAGTTAATTGAAGCGGGTTTAAAACTCGGATCTTATTATAGAGATAGAGAAAATACCTCATGCCATTCAGTTAGACAATTAGATACTATTCTTGAAACTAATAGATTACTTACTGCTGAATCGATGGCATGAAAGCTAATACTGATAAGATACCATGATGAGTTAACTTACGAACAAAATAAAAATCTGCACAAGAGTCTTACTACTGATTTCATATTCAAATGCAATGTACTAGATGATGAACAATTTTTTATCCGTTAATCAAGTTAAGAAAACATCCTTAATTAGAAAATATCATGAATGTGAACTTACTCCAATTATCTGTTATATTTTGGCTAAAAGCTCCATTTCGTTCAAACACAATTTTATGAGGAAAACTTCGCTAAAAGTGATAGGGAATGGGACATATTAAACAAATCTTATCAAGCAAAAGGTTTCGTTGATGCCATAGAAAAATACATTTTTCACTTGGTTTAATTTATATTTCCAAAGGAATTAATGGCGAGGTTTTTGTTGATTTATTTTCCAAAATGGGAAAAATTGTTTCGATATTTTATCTACTTATAATTAAACAATATATCAGAAAATATCCATAAAAAATATATTATTTACTTAGTTATACATTATTAATCTAATATTGAATAGAATTTTCTTTTGTTTTAATATAAATAAGACACCTAATATATAAAATAAGTATAGATTTAAATTATTATTCATTTTAGTAATTATTAGTATAATCATAATAATAAACAACACATATTCACATATATATATTCAAAGTAATAACAAAAAATAATAACATAATTTGTTTATTTAAGTTAATTATAGTTAGAAAATTTTTTAGTTTTATTTGAGTATATTATATTTTAAATTCAATAATTTGGAAAAATCTCAACTCTAAATTTAGAGTTTAGAGATTTTCCCAAATTAGGGGAGAGAAGTTGTAGTCATGTCAGAACATACGATTGACACGGTCAACTAAAGCTTAAGTGTTGTAATAATCAGGGGTTGTCTGGTTTTCCAGTCTGACTAATGGCGCACTAGTGGTTTTAAGCTAGTGGCGCACTTCTTTAGACTGAATAATGTATAAAATAAATATTTCACGATTGAAGAGAACATTATTGCCTGTGTCTATAAGCATACAATTTGTGTTTTATTTTTGTTGTTCTTAAAAAATCTCAGTAAATCTCATAATAATAATAAAGTTTTAGTTAAACATGTTCCATTAATCTTCAGTTTCAATAACTATTCATTTCTGTTTTAATTTGGAGTTGAACCATCTGAACAGCGTCGGTCGGGTCAAGGAGAGTGTGACAATATGGAGGCCACTCAAAATCACTTCTATAACTAATTAATTATAACCAAAAAAATCTTCTAAAAGTAATAATAAAGATTGTGGAGCGGTGAGCAGGAGATGCATTATGCATAAATATTTGTTCCCCAAAATTTAATTTTTTTCCAAATTTTATGAACATTTGGAACAAAGTTATCGGAAATCATTTTTTGAAAATTAATTTGCTCAAATGTTTCAAGTTTTCAATAAATAACACCCTATTAATCCGTTTACTCTTAAACCACAAAACCTAGACATATATTCCGGATGAGCAGATATTTGTATAATGATTCCGGTTTTTTGGTGCCCCAAATTCGCATATTTTGTTTGTTACAGTATCCGTTTTAATAAATATGACTTTCGTCGGTTAACCAAATATCGTCGACAAAAATAAGTTTTCTGAAACTTAATCTAACAATTTTACAAAATTTACTTCTCTATTTTTCGGCTGAGGTTTAAGTTTTTGAACGGCATTCCAATTGCACTTTAAATGGAAACAATTTATGTTCTAATATTACAATATTGTGCAATGAAGTTTTCTTTAATTGGGTTTCATTAGAAATTTTACGGACACTTTTAAACCCATTAGCAAAATATTTTCTAACATTTTCTTTATTTATTTCAGTCACAATAATTTTTTTATGTTGTTTATTTTTTATTATTCACCAAACCAAAATTTTCAAATTTTTTACAATATATAAAATAGTTGTTTTGGCGGTGAACTTTTTTTATTTAGAAATGTATTTATTGGAAACATAACCAAATTTTTTTCTAACTTTGTTAAATATAACTTCAATATACCAAATAACTATGTCTATCCTTTTGTCACATGTTAGAAACATTTTTGAAACGATGCACAAAACTATTACACTGTCACGTATTAAAATATATAACTTTTTCAAAAATTCAAATTCAACAAAAATATTCAATTTTCACAATTAATATAAAGAAACAACACGTTAATTCACAAACAAAGTAAACACTATTTTGTTTCAAAATTCACTAAACTGGTTTTTGCTTTACTAAGATATTATGCTGTTAGAAATGCATACTTCTATGGATTAAATTTAGTATACAAATTTAAAGCGGACACACTTCATTGTTGTAAAGTTTTTTTAACTTTTTTATCTGACTGCAAATTTCAGATTAATATCGACCTTTAAAATAGAATAATTCTATATTTAAGAAAAATTTACGTCGGCTTAAAGATGTCTCGCTAGCTATTCGTTTTGCAATGCTAAAAATTACAGTTATAGAAATAGGCTAACACTGGTATCACGAGAATGTAACGTGTGTCCGCTTTAAAACTGCACACTTGTTTTACTAGTATGCATATAATAGTACTGTGTTTATAGCAAAAGCA
>JAQIXJ010001188.1:0-22714 GCA_034700185.1 Phthiracarus laevigatus
GTTGTGCGCAGCCATTATTAAGCATTTAACATAGCAAAACATGCAGTCTATTGCTATGCTATATAACGGTGGATGCACGAGTAAGTAAAACCTAGTTTTGCTACATTGGGGCATAATGTCCAGCAAAATGGTAGTTATATTGAAATTTACATATTAATAACGAGATCGAAACAGTCATATCTGACTTTGTAAACTTAGTTTCAGTTCGTATATGATCGTCACTTCGTTGGCTGTCAACCATTATTTTACATTACGCTTATGTAACTCGTAAGTTGTATAGTGTATAAGACGGCATATGTCACAGTAAGTAGTTTCGTCAATTTTTAGCTCATTTTGAAAGTCAGCTATTGGATTTGGGATTCGTGTCTGTCTGTCTGTCTGTCTGTAGACCTTTTCTGTCAAAATTGGTGAAAAATTGGGTCAAAATTAGCTTTAATAGTGGCAAAACAGGGCTTAAAATGGGTTAAAAATAACTTAAATATGTGGTAAAATTGTTCAAATCTCACACAAAATTGGGACAAATGGTTAATATCGGGGTAAATGAGTAAATTTTGGTGTCATGCGTCTTACTAATTACACTAAAATACGTTATGATACGCGCCTAATTGTGTCTATAAGAACAGTTTTGATGTTAACTCGACGACAGCTAAACAAATAATGAATGAAAATATCCTAAACACTCAAACAATTGCCTTATAACAATGTTTAAAAACAATTAAAAATATTTATCGAAACAATATTAAATTATAGTTTTGATTATTTAAAATTAGAAATCTATAATTTTAGCCAACAATAGATTTAAAGTCAAAGTGAGCGTATTACTAGGGAACGGATTTTCCGTGACTAAAAACTGGTTAAATAGGGAGGGAAACGGGAACAAAAATGCAACAAAAGCGGGAATAGGATACGGGAATTAAAATTTATTGTTATTGCCAAATATTTTAAAAATTACAAAATAATGAATTTGATATTATCTTTCTAGTTTAGATAAAACTAAATTCCCCAAACTTAACTGTGCATCAATCGTAAAAATGCAATATTTAAACTTCTCGAACACAATGTTTATTAAACTAAAGATATTTCTAAACTAATTATTCATTGATTTAACTTTTGAAACTATTATGCGCAAATTTCATACTTTTCATCAATTTTGAATACTTTTTAGAAGACTATTGTTATATAAATTTAAAATTGTTGCTAAATATAGAAAAACCGGGAACTTAGTGTATATCCGGGATTGTTTCACAAATTTGTCAAAACCGGGATAAACCGGGAAATTAAAACAACTTTTAATTAATTAATTATATTTATTAGAACTTAACATATTAATCTCCCGTTTATAAAATAAACGAAAAATAAGGGGATTTTCCAGGAAAATCCTATCCTTACGCATTACTAATGGTCATTCTTGTTTTAAGCCTCATTTTTGAATGCGATTCCGCAATCAATTCAATTAAATATATGAAAACATTTAAAGCGTAATTTACCACACATTTAACATAATTATAATTAATACGAATCAAATCTTAATGTAATTTCAACACACAATAAGCTTATGAATTAAAAGTGATTTATTAAACTGAATGTTTAGTAACAATAATCATGTGATTAAATGAGTGTGATATCAACAAAATGTTTTAATGATTAATTCCAAAAACTTGTCATGTTATTATAAGTTATATGAAAACACTTAAATTTACATGCTTTTATTTACAATATATGATATGATTTATGTACAAAATAATGTAAAATATAAAATAATATCAAAACGCGTACTGTGTTCTTATATCTTCTAATTTTTTTGATACCTACAAACCAAAAATAAAGCCAATTAAACCATATAAATCATTATAATTTTGGTAAAAAAACAAACACTTACTTCGGCAGGAATTCTTTCCATATCTTCGGCAATACTTTTCTGCTTCGCGGTATCAATTGAGTTGAACTGTTCACACAAATCGCCGTCAATTACATTCTTGACGGCGTAATAATAAGATCTGTATGACAGATGATCGCGACCACAAAGCGGTGGATTTTCCGATCTCATATGCATTTCCAAATGTTGGAAGAAGTCGTGATCTTCGTGTGACGAGAATGGAACCAAAACACCGATCGAACCGGAAATAGTGGTGTACACCAGCGCTTCCGATAACCCAGGAATGAGAGTTGCCTTTTGCATGGATAATACGATTTCTCCGATATGAAAGTTGCAAATCACTTCAGTCTTCTGCGACGCTCCTCCCAGCCATCCTCTGTCCCAAAGAGACTTAATTCCAGTGGGATCGTCGTCTACTTCGTCATTAATACCCTGCGGTAAACGAATTACGGATATATTTCCAAACTTGTCTGCGCCAGCGATTGTGTCGAAATCTAATACACACGAAGCTGTGACCCAACGCGGAATCGAGTCGTCAGCAAACACTATCAGTTGATTCTCCGAACGCTTATATCGAACAAAATAAAAGCTCTCCTGAATGTCGCCGACATATATTCGACTGCCCATTGTTTGAATGGTCACAATCATATTATTCATGTTCTTATTCTCACATTTACGCAGCAATTTTTTCTTTCCGATATCATATATTCGCAACAGTTTTCCAACACCGATCACAACTCTACCCTGAAACGGGCAAATAGCGTGCGGCACATCTTCCACAGGAGTCACGTGCATCAACTCCAACCGCTTTCCTTCGTCTAATAGCCTATACGTGTGAATTGTTCCGCCATTGCATTCTCGCGGATTTAAGTGAAGATCTTTGGCCACACCCACCAGTATAAACGGCACGTCTCCGTGCGCCACAAACTTGCATAAAGCGATACTAAAAGCAGCCTCGTTTTGCTCCAATGCTATTTTAAAAAGGGTTTGACCATTAATAGGATCAAGAATTCTGATGATCGAAGCCCATAGTCCAGCTCCAGGTTTAGGCGCACCGAAAACATTTTCGGGCAAATTTTCGCTCAAAAAAGCGGCTGCCATTTCGGCCGCCTGTTCCTGTTCGTCTTCACCCGCAGCCTCAACCATCTCTTCGGCCATCTGCTGTTTGCGTGCCTGTTTCGTCTTTTCAGTATACGAATTATGATCGGTTTCGATTAATACAATATACCCACTTTCAGGATGAACCACAAATTTTCTTGGAGTGTACTCAAGTGGAATCGACTGTTGATTAAAAACAGCGCCCAATTTTTCTAACGCCAAAATTCTGAGCGTATTCGCCGATATCGCCACTATTCCTTCGGGGCATTGTTCTGACGAGAAACCAGACGCAAATTCCAACGATTCGTACGATAATGGGGTTAAATGGAATCGATTTTGATAATAATAGCAAAGCCAAGATCTGCTTGACATTGCGAGAAGTGCTTCGCTTCCCTGCATCTGAACGCGAAACAATTTTATCGATCGCGTGCCTAAATATCGCGTTCGTGTATCCGTCAAATCACCAGTGACCTGATCGAGTACTGTTCTCAAAAGTACGCCATTCTGCAAACCAACGTTAAGATATAGTCGACCAGAATTTTTTTGATCAGTTTTTGAGCCCATTTCCACAATACACAGAGATTCTGGAGTCGCGGGCAACGCTTGCATTGATAGTGGAGATAAGCATTCCTAAAATATATCAATTATTATAGTCTATTATTGATAAACAAAAAATGTTTTAACATAATATTTAGAGAATAAATATGTCAGAAAAGAATGAATCTTCATAACTATCAGTTGAAACACGGACATTCATAAATCATCATTTTATTTGTTTTTTCGATTTGAAAATTAACTTTCATGCATGCATTCTTATCATAAGTATACTCACAGAAGGATCGAGTGATATAATTCTGACAGTATTATCGGAAAGTCCAACCGCTAAAAATCTGGACCTTTGTTCACCCGCCGGTACCTCTCCGAGTGCCATACATATTACATCGCAACTCATCTCCTTTCGATCGGTATATTCATTCAATTGGCCACTAATATCCATTTCGAAGTATACAATTTCACCGCCAGTTAAAGCAATCACGACTTGTCTATGATTAATAGCGCAGCGAACAATGTGTTTCTTTCCAGGAGTGCGCCACTCATTAACTCTCTTATCAGCTCTTATATGGCGAATACCATCGGGATATATCTGAACGAGAGCGTCGTCGCCAATTTGAGCGCATGTTAAAGTTGGTGTGGTCCCCAAAAAACCAGAATCGGTGATCTCCTCTACGGTTTCGCCAATAGACAAAACTAATGTCGCGTTTACGAAAGAAACAACAATATACGCATCAAATAACTCATCAGCTTTGCGTTTAACAGTCCAAACCGCATTTGGACTTCCGGGCAGTTCTGAAACAGCCATTTCGGAAACTTCTAATCCGTGTCGCAATATACGTAACGTAGATCGTGGTCCTCTACCACACGCAGCTATAACTTGAGGCGTATCTTCATTGGCAATATCCGCGATTTGACAATGCATTATTGGTGATAATGACTCCAACTCGTCGACTAAAATCAAATTTTTTAAATGACGCGGAGAAAAGAAAAATGTTTCGCCTTCGCCTAAAGGCATAGTACTGCTAAATTCTGGTTCGTCGTCGTGATCACCCAAATGCGCGATTTGGTAGAGATAGTGGTTTCCAAACTCCGACGCAACAAATAAAAATCCGGTTTTCAATACGCAAAGCGATGCCGCGACGGGAACCGTATCGAAATATTTCAGCTTAATCTCGGTCACCATATCCTCATCGATTTCCAACGTTAATTTAAAAATATCTCCCTGTTCTGTTTGCGCCAAAAAGAAGAACATAGACTTTGTTTTGTGCGTAGCGCTGCATACAAATATCATTCCACGATCGGGATCGTCGAGATCATTGCGTCGACGCGGTATTGGGCAACGAATGTCCGGCTGATCACCAAAATTTTTGTAAGTAATATAGTTTTCGGAGCAAATCAAAACGCCAGATGGACCGTCAGAACCGCCCGGAACTGTTATTAGGAAATTTCCGTGCTCTTCAAGAGGTTCGCTATATTTCCTGACCACGTGATTCAAACCGAGATCCAGTTCGTAAAATGTTAACGTTTGCTGCGTGTTTTGCGCCGAATCGCCCGTCGGATCGGTGTCCGACTCTTCGTAATCCATTTCTAGACACGCAAACATTGGATTTTCGAAGCCGACGTCAACACCAACCGTATGATAAACAAAAGTATTTGATTTATGCGCCTCAAGAGGAGACGATATCGTGAGTCGAGCGGCAGCGTCTCTGTTCAATATGTATACTAACTTCTGTTTTTCTACTGCACCTGTTTTTTATATTTTATTATAACAATTGATAATTACCGACTCAAACGGTTATACTTACTGATCATAGCAGCTCGTCCTTTGGGGTCAGTCGCTAAATATTGTCCGGGAACTATGCGACGACAACCACTTTTGCCGAACGTTTCCTGATGAACCTAATCCAGAGTGCAATTACGCGATATTATTATTTTTACTCATTTAATATTAAGTTGAAGTTAGGAAATAACATTTAAATCAGTCTATTAAACCGATATCCACACTAATATACATTCTATATTTCAGTGGACAGACGGGGGTTTATCATCATTTTGGTTAATAACCATTAGCAATGAAATATTATAACTAATGAATACCTTATCAAATACATTCTTCGATGGAATATATTCAAGAATTACGATTCTTCCGGAATCGGAACCAATCACCAGATAGTCTTTGGAGCCGCCGGTCAGACGAAACGCCATCATCGAACGAATACATCCAAACACTTCCACCGATAGCAGTGTGTGAACTTTACCGGTATTGGCGTCAGGTTTTAGCAATTCCAGCACTTTTCCCTTCGCCACAGCTATTTCTTGCTGTTTAGTGCCGGCAAAGCTTCCATGCACTGCAATCACTATGCCTGACGCGCGTTGAAGTGTTATGTTATACAAATGCATATCCAATTAATTCATACCAATACCTAATCGTAAATTTACTATTTAGTATTAGGTATTGTTTATTTAATTTATATTTTATATTATTGCGATTTTTAGAGCGCAGTCAGTACTTCTTAGAGGTTAAACAATCACGAAATTAATCATTTAATGTAAAAATTCATCATTTTTTGCGCATTTCAATTAAAAATTCATCAGTGGTAATAAATAAAATCAAATATATTATAATATGACATACAATAAACATACGAACGTGATTCGATGTTATTATCTCTTCGATACATAAATCTGGTTTAATTGCATTATTATAATTGAATTGCGATCACAATTGAATGTTAAAAATGTTTGGTTAAACGAAAAAACATGTGCTTTTCTTTTGTAACGTATAATAGCACTAAACGGGTAACGAATAATACGTTTAGACGTTCGCCACATTTACGATTTGTCCACAAATACTGTTACGATTTTATATGACTTATTTTAAGTTAGGTATTTTTCTCTCAAGTTTTACGCAAAGAGTCTACAGTATATTTACACTAAAATATAATAAAATTAAATATAGCTCAAAATTTATTATATGGTAGTATATTTAATTATAAATTTACTAAAACAGTAGTAAAATTAGTAGTATAAAATAATCATATTAATAAATAAGCATACTCCCAGCCGAGTTTTAAAATTTTATATTCCTGTGTGTTGTCAGTTCAATTGAGATGATAAAATACACATCGAAATTTAAAGATAATTTTTTAATATAAAAAGTAATATTTGGAAAATATGAAATTAGCTACAGAACTTAAAGATGTATATATATATTCTAAAGACATTAAGGGCACGGAGCATAAACAAACGTAATAAATATTAAAATATAAAATGAAGCTCTGATTATTTCTTTGGTTAAAATAGATTTTTTATTTTATTAACACTAAAACGATTTATTTGAATTACAATACTTTAAACTAAAACTTGATTTAAATAAAATATAATCTCGTTTTGATAATTAATTGATATTCCAAACTTTTACAGCTCATGACACACTCTACTTAAAGCTCGAGTTTATAGCGTTGATCAACAAATGACGTTGAAAGCTGACGCTTACGTTTGGATACTCTAATGAATAAGTTTGCGTAAACTTTATTGAATTACGGTTTACTTAATGGTAACATTCAATCGAATCGAACCAATAGATGATAATGGGATCATACGACGATCTGACGACACTCGATAGTGTGATAAAAGCGTACGAAACGCTGTGCAACGAAGAACAGGTGATTAACGGCGAAATAAACGAATTGCTGACCAATGAAATAACGATATCATGCGAGACATCGATCCGTTCGCTTCGCAAAGACATGCCAAACATGCAAATCATCGAATCGGATGCCAAACAACTTTCAAGCTTAATAAACTTCACGTCAACTTTGGCCGAAAACGTGAGCTACAAAGTGAGACAATTAGATTTAGCGAAGACTCGCGTCACTCAATGCCTCCAACGTATCGAAGACATTCTTGACTTGAAGTTCTGCACGGATGGCATACAGAAGTCATTGGCCAACGAAGACTACGAACAGGCGGCCGCACATATCCATCGATTTCTTTCGATGGACGAATCAACGCTGCGACGATCGGCTGCCGAAGAGTTGCCTAACGATTCCAGTAAAGCCAATAACGATATGAACGCGTCTTCGATGGACGAGGCGTTCGCTCTTTTGCACGAAGCGGACACTAAATTGAAGAATATTGTGATGAAACGGTTTGACGAAGCGGTTCGCGACGACGACGTCGCGAGTGTCGAGCGTTTCTTTAAAATATTTCCTCTCCTAAATCAACATCAGGACGGAATCAAGAAGTTTTCGAGTTATTTGTGCGCTAAAATTAGCGAAAAAGCGATCAATAAAAACATTCCAACGACGAATGTTTCCCATTCCGATAAATTGACGCAACTTTACGAAAGTATCGCCAAAATAATTGATATCCATCAGCCATTAGTGGAAACATATTACGGACCCGGAAAGTTAATCGCTGTGATCGAGGTTTTGCAGCGAGAATGCGATCGACAGAGTAAGCGTATTATTGACGATTTTAAGGCGAAGAAAAATTTGGCACAAGCCGTCATTTTAGTGACTAAATCGTTAAAACCAAGTTCGAGTTATCAGCCCATTTCGAAAGTCGATCCTAAAGACATCGATCAATTATTGTCCGAAATCATTGTACTGAATAACAGAAGTGAAATGTATTTACGATTTATTTATAAGCGCTCCAAAACTGATACCGACATCGCTTACCCGGAAAGCAGTGAAGATAATACTGAGAGATCGCTCAAAATGAGTCAAATCGATAATTTGATTCGAAATTGCGAATTAAGTCAAGTGTTGCACGAAATAAACGGCATTTACGTATTGATGGAGGAATACTTTTTGCGAGAATCCACTATTAAAGCGATTCATATGGACTGTATTGAACCTCCGGGTTCCTTAACGTCTAGTATGTTAGACGACATCTTTTTCATAATTAAAAAATGCATCAAAAGAGCGCTCACTGGTGGAAGCATTGACGTTGTTTGCGCAATGGTTAATCATTCGGTGTCGTTATTGGAAACTTCATTCTGCGATGCGATGAATGACCGATTACGACACGGATATCCGAGTACGGCAACAATAACGGGTGCGGCCGCCGCTTTAGACCTCAGTTTGGCTTACAATGCCATTCAGACTGGAAGATACCTTCAGACTGCGAGTGATGTGGAAAAAACCAAAACATTATTTCTTACTTCGCTCAACAATTTGGACACAGCGTGTGATTACGTGAAATCGTTGAAAACTACGATTACCGAAGACGTGAAAAGAGCATCGATTTCTCAAAAGAATCAAAATGAAAAATTAGAAAACTGTCTCTCAGATTTGGTATCATTAACTGGTAAATTTAAATCAATTACGACAACCGGTTTGAGTCAGTTGTGTTCAACCGTTTTTAAGCCACGTATTAAGGCGTGGGTCGACGCGTTTATCTCTAGTAATCACGTATTAACCGAAGAAGATATCAATTTATACGAAGCAAGTGATGGGTTGCGACCGTTTATGCAAACGTTTATTATTAGTATCGACGCGTTAATCAAATCGCTTAAAGATAGTTTAACACAAAATAATAGCGACACGCTTTTGAGTCTATTTTCTACTGAACTGACGCTACGTTTAACTGATGCCGTTTTAAAGTGCAATTATAATAAGGTTTGTTAGCCAATAATTAAAAATACTAAATGTTAGCTAAATGTTTAATTATTCTATTATTAAATATTTGTAATAATGTTTAATAGTTGGGTGGTTTTCAATTTGATCGTGAATTGCGTTCAATTATCAATTATTTGACATCAGCCACCACGTGGTCCATTCGCGACAAGTTTTCTAAGCTTAAACACATTTCGATTATCTTGAATTTGGAAAATGTCAATGAAATCAATGACTATTTTAATCCAAGTTCGAATACTAGCGGTACTTTAGGCACAGGAATGCTGAATCCGTGGAGAATGACGCCCAACGAAGTTCGACAGGCGTTGAAATTGCGAAATGACTTCAACGCGCAAGATATTAATAAGCTTAGGCTCTAATCATTATTTTGTACAAATATTTAACTTTAGTATTATTAAAACATTTTCCTAATAATTTATTCTAAAATTACGGTTATATAAATTTATTTAAAAAATTATATTCATTTTATTGTAAAAGTTAAATATGATTATTTTTCTATTAAAAAAAACGATCGATTTAATTGTTTGTTGCACCAAATTATAGTTAAGTTTGGTATTGCTTAGGCCTTGACCCTTAAAAATCAATAAACTTGACTCTAAAATTTCTAGTCTGATAAATTTTCATTTGGAAAAAATCGCTACGAATATCAATGGCAATAAAGGTGTTCGACATTAACAATAATATCGATATACGCATCTATAGAAATATAAGTTTAGTTCACAGAAATATGAGTTCAACAAACGTAAAATTATATATTTCTTATTACTTTTGTGGTATAATATCTAAGAATTGAAATAAAACATAATATACGGTAAAATGATATATACAATTGACATTTGAAGTGATAGGTTATATTTAGGGAAACAGCGATTCACTAGGAATATAGGTCAGTGAGTATCGAGGCTCACACACCGCATGCGTTGCTCGTAATCGTTACAAATTAAAATTTGCAGTGAAGTCGATCTTAGTTAATAACAAAAAAAGGTATCCGTCTATTTATTTATCCATCATTTAATATTTCGGGATTGAATCGTCGAATTAAAGGTTAACACGGAATAATGTCCAGTTGCAAGTATGCGTTCGTAATCATAACCATTATAATATCATTAGGCAGTGGTAAGTGTTTGCAATTATTTTATTTATTAATTGTTGTGTACTATAGTATTTTATTACATGCTATTTGATGCGTAATATTTAAATAATGAATGCATAGATTCACGTAAATCGTTTGCCAAATCTATGTAAAACTTCTATGCGTATGCTTTGATAACAAATTTTTGCTATTAATATAAGTGAAATCAATATTCAAATTATTAGAAAAATATTTCTGTTTTAATGTAAGCCATATAAACCTTGTTTTTTAATATTAATTGCTTACTATTATGAATTGAAAATTATTGTATAATGCAAAGCGAATGTTAAATTTGTTTATTTTTTAAAGTGTAATGAATTTTTTGCCCATTACTATGACTTTAGCTAATTATTGAGATGTTATCTAATATTCTGTAATTTTGGTGCAATTTTTTTGATAATTGGTAAATCAATACATTTGATTTCATTCCCATTTTGTGCCAAATTTATTTTATCGTTGCATTTAAAATTATTCGGTAGTAATATTTTGAACAATTTTTTTACACAGTTATTTCATAGACTTTTTCAAAATTTTATCGCTTTAAACGATAAGATAATATTTATCTTATATTATTCGGTTTATAGTTTAAATGCAATTTTTAAAGTATTTTTTTTAACATAGCGTTAAGTTAAAAGTTTACGGTCCAAAGACTATTCTATGTTCAATAAAATAATTGCATTATCAATATTGAAACAAAAATTCAAATTATTTACTGCAAGTTATCATTAATGATGTCCCAAACTTATTTTTCTTGAGCTTGAGTTTAAATATGCAGAGCTTAAGCTCAAGACTGGAAAAAATTGAGCTGAGCTTCAAAAATAAAAAAGTTCTCCTGAGCTTGAGCTTACTAATTTATGAATCGGCTTGAGCTTAGCTTATAACTTAGAAAGTTTTTTTAAATCTCTATTAATACACCATACAGTCTGACCCCGCTTTTGGCACCTCGGATTATAGCGAAATTCGATTATAGCAATAATTTTTAAATATCGCAGAAATAGTAAAATTTGTAAAATTAGTCCGCTTTATAGCAAATTTCGATTATGGAAAAAGATTTAAGATGCACCGACGAGTTGCCATAATCGGGGTCAGGCTGTATTAGTTTTATAATATGTTTTTACATATTCTAAATTTTAAGTTATAACTAAAAATTAACTGCTAGTAATATATCGCTTACTTTTCCTCGAAAATTAACAAATAAGAGTAAGTTTGTTATTATTTTTCAAAAGCAAAAATATTTTATTGATGTGTGCTTATATGAATTACTTATATGAAATTTGAAACATTTTTTAGTAAATGTTTGTCTTTATTAATACTAACACAAGCTCAATAAGCTCGTTGGTTTAAGCTTTAGCTTTCAAATCTAAACTCAAAAGATGTTGAGCTTCGATATTTAGAATTACACTAAATCTCTATAATTTATTTAAGCTTTATCTTGAGCTTGAACTGGCATAAGCTAGCTTGTCTGAGCTTGAGCTTTCTGCCATCATTAGTTATCATTTACTTTTCAGTCTGTAGTAATTTAATGTTGTACTTAATTAAATTGGTTTGGTGACATTTTATGATTGCCTAGCTGCACCATTACCGAAATGTTGCGCAATTAAAAAAGTTTCGCTTCAGATTAAATTAATTCTAAAACTTAGTTGGGTAGTTAGTCTTTTAATATTCTGAAAATTTTTTATATTTTGACTTCAAGATTGTATGAAGTATTTATATATATATATATATGTGATTTAAAAACTTTTTGGAATTTTTAATGAATTACATTTATATCCAATATTAATTTAATTTAAAGTATATGAAGTATTTTATTCTTCATAATATTCAATAGACCGACTCCTTTCGAATGGATTTGTTTCAAATTTTTGGATATTGGTTTAGGTTTTGTAAATAACTTTGTAAAACTATGGGTTAAAGCCATTGATTGTGATTAAAAATAGAAATCATTTTAACTGTAAAATTTTATAATTGTTCCATAAAAGAACGATGATTTTAACGATTTGCTTAATTGATATGTGACTTAATGATTCCAAATTTTTTATAAATATCAATTTTTCTTATTGAACTAGAAATCAGACCATTAGCTCTTTTTATTTAAATCAATAAGAGAAAGGTATAAATTTATAGAATTTCTTTTATAATGCCAAATGTTAGATTAAATTTCTTAGACTTTTTGCGCGATATATGAAGTTGTTTTTAAAATTGGACATAAAATAAACACATTTAAACAAAGAGATTATAAATTACGTTTGTAGAAATTATAGAATTAATTTAAAATAATATTGTATTAACTTATTATTAGCCTATGGATTGAAATGCTGGCAATGCAATTCATTACACAAACCGGAATGTAATGATCCATTTCGTCCCGACATCTTTGCGATGGCTGATTGTAGTCAACAGGATAAAGCTTTTACTTTAGAAAAATCGGGAAACATATGCCGAAAAATTATTCAAAAAGGTAATCAATAATTAAAATAGTATTCAACTAATTATTAAATCTGTTTGATAGTGAATGACGATTATCGAACTATACGCGGTTGCGGTTATATTGGCGAAGATGGGGAAGACGTGAGTCCAGATAAGCAGCTATCGGGCGCGTGTGTTAAACGTGCGGGCACTTTCTCCGTATTAGTCCAGTATTGTTCGTGTAACAGCGAAGACGGCTGTAATCCCGCTAATAAACTGTTTGTCGGTTATATATCGCTAATAATACCAATTGTTTTAACGATTAGAAAATTATTATAAATTAGGCGTGTTTTTATAGCATTTACCGGTCAATTATGTGAATCTCATGATCCATTCCATCATATTTTTTGATAAATATTTTAAAAAGTGTCTCATTAAACGCATTTCGCGGTATGTGTCAACCATTATAGCCTATGAGCCGTTCATTGACGGTCACCATAAAATAAACAAAACGCTCTCATAACCAGTGATGCACACGCTCGGTAAAATGAGTACGCTCTACGCTCGCTTTAATCGCACGCTCGAGCGCTGAGCGTTATCCGAGCGTCAATATATGTGAAATTTTAATAAAAAATGTAATTTTCATGAATACCTTAAAGTCAAAAATATTCAGAAATATAAAAACATTTTTATAAACTTTCTATTATGTTTATTCAATCAATTTTGAGCTACAATTAATTATCTGTGTTGTAACATAAATTTTTAATTAAAAAAATCTTTAAATATATTTTTAAATTGCGCTCGCGCTCGACCCCCAACGCTCAGCGCTCTCGCTCGGTGAAAGTCTTACGCTCAGCACCGAACACCATTCGCTCGAGCGTTGTGCATCACTGCTCATAACCGGTTTTATAAAAAATTTAATGAAAACATGTATGAAAAATTTATTTTTAATTTTTGAATTTACCGTATATAAATTTGTGTTTAAACTCAATATTTACAATGGAAAATTTTAGATTTTTGCATATTCAATTTTCTGATATTTTTTTAATCAATTGAAATTATTAAATCATAGTGAATTTTTCTATCCATTCTCCATATTTTTAGCTTTTGAATGCATTTTTTAAAGTTTAAGCATAAACAAATTATGTAATTGTATTTGAAGTATAACATTGATAAAAAAGCAAGTTTTTTACAAGCAATTATAAACTATAAATTAAATTTTTCCGGTATATAAACACAACTTTACCCGTAAATAATTTTGAAAGCGGTGGTTATTACCCGTCACCACCGGTCTTATGACCGACAATGAACGGCTCTTGTTTTAGCCTATGACTAATTATAAAGTTATCACAAATAACACTTAATAATTCAATCAATTGGATTCATTCTAATTTTAACACCAGCTTTAAGCGATTATTTATTCTGAAAATTGTTTAAAAAATATTGATAAGTGTCGCATCCAACTGTTCCTCTGACACATTGTACTCTTAGAGCTTAGCTATTATTGGTTGATACATACTGTAGACTCATTTCATAGACTACTGTATGGCTTTAGACAACTTGCAAAACTTTAATTTCTTTATTGTTTAATAATATTTTAACATCGAAAATTTTAAGTCAAACATAAATTACAAAAAAAACAACTTGAGTTAACGAAATGCAATTATTTAAAATATGGTTTAAACAATTAAACGTCATTTTATATTTTTTAACCTTTTTTACTAAAAAAAGTTATTAATTTTTTGTTTAAAAGTTATCTAAAGCGAATTTAAAAGCCCATGTACTCATCATAATCAATCGCATACTAGTTATTTTAATTATAAAATATACACAGCGATATATGTCTACACGAATCCAAACGAATATTCTCAATTCTATTTTTTAAAATACTCCTATGTTTACTTTATATTTTTGTTGAATTGTTATTTCTTTAATTTGTTTATTATTATTTGTAAATAATCTCTTATTTGATTTCATTTAAGCACATTATTAACTCATGAATGTATTGGTAGACTAGTCTCAAGTGTGGCGCACACACACTAAAAGTATAATTTAGCGTTTAAGTTAGGTATGATTTACGCGAAGTATAGCTTGTATTACTGTATTGACGATTATTATTATTATTATATTATTATGCACACAGCATATTATAAGTCTTAATTTGTCAAATTTCATTATGATTTAAAAGAGAATTTAAGTATTTATCAACAGATATATATGATATATTTTAGATGTGACCAAAATTATTTAAAAAATATATATTTTGCAAAATACAGTAGAATCACAATAAAATTTTAACTTTCTATTTAAATTTGCTTATAATTATGTCACAAATCTAACATAAACCCAGTTTATAATCTTATACTGTATTGTAATACACATTTAACAGAACATTTGAAACAACTTTAACTTATAATATACTGCCACAAATGTTTTATCATCTATAAAATATTAAAATATTTTCAAATTTAGTATAAAGCGGTTGATTTGAAAACTTTTTATCCCAATATTAATTGATTTAAGTTTTGAATTCGATTTCTCATTTCCGATGTCAACTCTAATTTTTTTGATTATTCGTCATATCAGAGCTTATTGACATAACGTAATCATCTTTCATTCAATACACAATTGTACAGATTTGACGTAATGGTAAAGTATAAAAACTACATTTTTATATTATTAAATATTTTACGAATACATTATTGCTGTTAAGCTTAATAGAGTAAAAGGTATATCGATTGTAATTGTATACATGTATTATGTAAGCCTAACGTAAGCTTATGTTTAAATAACAAATTGAACACAACATCACAACATTGGGTGTGTGTTGTCGTCATTTATTGTTTACTAACATTGCGTCACGCGTTATGTTATATTGCAAGTCAATTCAATTTAATTTAATTGGATCTTAAAATCAGTGATTCCATGGCTAAACCAATTCAAAAACCAGATATCAAAAATAATCCCAATAAAGACATCAGCGACATGTTATTAGAATTGGGAGAATACGAGCGAAACGTTAACCGAAATATTCACAAATACAACGCGTATCGGAAGGCATCGACATCGATGTCAGCAAATCCCACACGTATCACAAGCGGCGAAGAAGCAAAAAAGTTACCCGGAATTGGACCGAAAATCGCGCAAAAAATCGATGAATACTTGAAAACCGGTACACTAGAGAAATTGAAAACAGTTCGCCAAAGCGATGAGGGCTCGACAATCAGCGATTTGTGTCGCGTTTCCGGTATCGGACCAGCTGTGGCCAAGAAGTTGTACGACGAAGGTATCACTAGTGTCGATGATTTAAAGAAACATCAGAATCGTTTAACGCATCACCAAAAAATTGGTCTCAAATATTTAACGGAGTTTGAGACGAAAATCCCGCGAAAAGAGATCGAAGAGATGGACGATATTATCGACGGAGAAGCCATGATTATCGATAAGAATCTAATTGTTACGATTTGTGGCAGTTATAGGCGCGGAGCTCAGCAAAGCGGTGATATCGATGTATTGGTATCGCATTCGAAGTTAAAGTCCGAAAAAATCAAAACTAATCAAAAAGTAACGTATTTAAGTGATTTAGTGGAGAGACTCGAAGATTGCGGTCTTATCACAGACAGGCTATCATTAGGTAATACGAAGTTTATGGGAGTTTGTCAACTTAAGCACAGTTTACCTCATCGGCGCATAGATATTAGATTTTTGCCAATAGATCAGTATTACTGTGGTATACTGTATTTTACTGGTAGTAATGTGTTCAATCAGCGAATGAGACAACACGCCAATCAAAAGGGGTTTATATTGAATGAATACGATTTGCGTAAATTAGGTTCAACTGGAGTGCCCGGAGAGCCGATTCGTATCACATCTGAGAGAGAAATTTTCGAATACATCGACTATCCATACAAAAAACCGAACGACAGAAATGCATAAACTATTGAGTAAAAAGTAAAACAAATTTTAAGGTTAACTCCTTTTTATCGTTTAATTACCTCTGGCTTTGAAATTAATGTTGTTTTTCGTATGTCTAGTAAATAAATCGAATAAAAACGTGAGCTCATATCTGTAAAAAGTATTTATCCTTATGTTATTTTCCAAGATTTTTGTTTTCCTTCAAGTATTAATGTTTTTCTGAAAGAGTATTTTCTTTTTCAATATATTTAAATTAATTTTATTCCGTCCTTGTGATCAAATCCAAATCTTCGTCATAATGACGCGTTAAAACCGATTAGAACTGCTCGCATTAAATGTTGCCAAAGACCGGTTTTGGCCGAGAAGTAGTTAGAAAAAAGTAATGTTATTTACATCTTAGAAAGCAATCGCTTACAGCGAAGATAAAGACGTTTTTTAATTATTGGGATTAATTAACACTTTAAACGAAGATCTAATACTATCCTCTCATTATTTTCTAAACTTTTTTTAACTTTAAAAAAATTTTAATTAATTTGTAAATATTTATGATTATATATATTAAACAGTGATAAGCTTTAATTTAAAATATTCATTATATTTTTGGTAAGCATATGTATATATTGAAAGTTGTTATAATTTAATAAAATTGTTAAACGCTTTTTGTTATAATTGAAATGACGGTTTGTTGACATTGTTGCACGATTTGTAATTTGAATTAAATAATTTAATTGTTTATAGATTTATGTGTATAATTTTTTTCTGAATTTCATTTTAAGGGGATATTACGTAAAATTATGGCTACATCTTTATCCTCAAAATTAATATCCAAAAGAGAAAAATGGAATGTTGTTGTGTCCAATGGGGCTAAATCTACTGTAAATCCTATTCGAAAAATTGTGGAAACATTAGATTTAGAGCCGAATGCCGAAAAACCGTTAATACCACTTTCGATTGGTAAGTCTTCGCAAATCTGAATTTCAAATTTAGTTTAAACAATGATCGATTTCAGGCGATCCAACGGTTTTCGGAAATCTGGTTCCATGTAAAGAAATTATTGACGCAATGGTCGAAAGTATTCAATCAAATAAGTATAACGGCTATCTTCCCGCTTCGGGATCAGAAGAGGCACGAAAAGCGGTTGCGGAATATTGTTCATTTCCAGGCGCAGAAGTCGATTGGAAAGTAAGTGCTATAATACATTATAAGTATATATTACATAATCGAAATCAGGCTTTTAATTTAAATTGAAGGTTAGTTTAAAAACCAAGGACAGTAATATATTTAAACAATAAATTTAAATATCGCTAATTTATGAAAAGTTTTTAATGAATTATACAATCGCTCGCTTTTGAAAAAAAACTAATTTTAAACTTTGGATGTGATATTCTAAGAATTTGTTTCAAAATCTGTGAAATTTTATTTAATAATTTTATGTATTCGATACTAAATGTACAAACATATAATTACAAGGACAGGTTCATATTCTTTCCTGATCTGAATTAAAAAAATACTTTTTAATTTGGCCAAAGGCTATTTTCAAGCATCTTTAAACGTGAACGGAATATATTAACAAATTTCATAAATAATTAACTGATCAAAAGATACGCTGTATAGCTTGTACGTAGAAATTGATGTGTACCCGGTGTACGGTATATGTCCTAAAGAATTTTCACTTATGAATTCGGAAAAAATTTTCATTTATTACTGAATTAAAATTCACTGGAAATCCCGTAAAGTTGTATGGAAGTTTAATTTTATATAACCGACATTATTTCAATATAAATATTAGTAATATATATATCCGCAAAATTTTTATTTAAATTTATAACATGATGCGCACTTAAATAATTATTTGTTATATTTATCTTTATTATTTTTAATCCTAAGAAACTACTACATTATAAATTTCATTATGATTTTTCTTACTTGAGTTTTATGTTATTTTTTGTTTATGAGTCATTAACAAAATGTTTTTTAGGAAAAATTGAAAACATGTTTTTCATTTTCTGAATATTAGAATAAGTTTTTTTACCAACGATTAAAGAATTTTAATCAATCTTATTTTGATAACTTAAAATTCATTAGGCGCTTAGCGTCGTACCTGTTAATGGAATAATTGAACAATGATTAGGATTTAAATATACAGTAGTTATTAAAGTGGTATTTAATACCGATTTTAAAAAATACGGTTATTTTCTGGTGTTATATTATGGGATGATGTCATTTATATTTTAATGGGGGGTTTTTCGACTTAATATTAGCAATAATAATTTAGCCAAAAAACTATCTGTATGATAAGCGACGTGTAGCGAAATGCGTAAACCACTTCTGTATAATTTGCATTTTTCGAACTCAATCATGATTTTCTTTTATTAGAAATTTTCATAAATTTATTGTTTTAGTAATTTTTTACGACTTTAAATTTAAAAATTGAATGCTTGTGGTGAAAATGAGTGCTCTTGCACTCAACATCTTAATAAAGGCTGATTGACTCATAATTTCCTAAAATACTAATTACCATATTTTATAAAGCGAAACCATAACCATGTTTTCAAGTATTTGATATTAACCTTGAATCCCAGCAATATTTTGCATTAAATTATAATCGTTGTTAAATATTTTACTATTTTCCATTTGCTTCACAAAAAATAGCTTATGGAATCGGTATATCCTTCCACAATATTTCATGAGATCAAAAAGAAATGTATGGTTTATTTTAAAACCATATTGATTTTATAAAGCAAAATTTATACAAATATAATTCTGAGACAATGCGAGCTCAGATCGAACGTTCGACCTTATTTTAAGTGTTTTATGAATATAAATACATTTTAATAATATTTAAGTATACTTTGTTTAGGATGTAATACTTGCGAGTGGATGTTCACACTCACTTGATTTGTGTATTACAGTATTATCGGTTCCAGGTTCGAATATTTTAGGTTAGTTTCATTTTATTTTGGACAATAGCTTTCACGTAATAATTAGTTTAATGCAATTATAATTAATCTGTTTTATTAGTGCCAAGACCTGGATTTCCTTTATATCAAACCTTATCTGGTACTCTAGAAGTAGAGATAAGATATTATGATTTGTTGCCAAATAAAAATTGGGAAATCGATTTAAATGATTTGAACTCGCAATTGGATTGCAATACTGCGGCCATTATATATAATAATCCGTCTAATCCTTGCGGTTCTGTATTCAGCAAAGAACACATTCTCGATATACTAAAGGTTGCGGAGAAAAATTATGTACCAATTATTGCCGATGAAATATATGAGGATTTAGTATTTCCAGGCAATCATTTTTATCCGATAGCGTCTCTCACCAATCAGGTTCCCGTTCTTTCTTGTGGCGGAACTACTAAAAAGTTAATACTTTTTTCAATATAATAACTTCGAACGTTACACAGAAAATAAAGAAACTTAACATTTTTATGTATGTTCGGATTAGATTTCTTGTTCCCGGTTGGAGATTAGGATGGATTTTAATTCATGACCGACAGTCGAGATTTGGAACTGAGGTTTTATTAATTAATTTATGCAAAAATGATTATTAATTATAAATTGTAAAAATTGTTAGATTCGTCACGGCTTGAATGCGTTGGCACAGAGGCTTAATGGACCCAATAGTATAATTCAAGGAGCTTTACCTCGTATACTGAAAGACACTCCAAAATCATATTTTAATGACACGATTAGTTTTATACAAGTAAATAAAAATAATTTTTACCAATATTTTTGAATTTATCACATAATAGCTGTAGCTTTAATAGAGTAACGCATTGATGGCATTTAAAACATTTCAACGGATCCCAGGCGTTCACCCGATTATGCCTTCTGGAGCCATGTATATAATGGTTAAATTGAATTTACAATTTTTTCCAGAATTTAAGTCTGATCTTAATTTAGTCGAGAAACTGATATCAGAGGAGTCAGTGTTTTGTTTGCCCGGAGCATGTTTTAATTATCCGGGATATATGCGTATTGTGTTGACAGTGCCAACTCATTTATTTCAAGACGCTCTTAATCGTATGGAACAGTTTTTTAAAACTCATTACGTATCCATAAATGGATCCGATATCTGATTTAATAAATTATTATTATAATTATTTGTATAATTGATTTTTATAGTTTTGTGAATATATTTAGTGGATTATTGTAAATATTATGCACTCTTACTATGATAACGTTAACTGTAACATTCGCTTTTTAAGACCTATAAAATTAAATCTGATATTTTCGTTGAATTTTAAATTAAATAAATATTAAAAAATATGAATGAATTAGAATAATGATTACGAAGGCTATTTCATTTTTCTAAATATGAAAATCGCTATAATTAATTTTAAATCACATTTTTTATTCTTAAAGCAGATCGATTGCGGGCATATCTCGTTTTTCCAGAAATCGGTTTTTACTTTGCCTGCAAATGACTCTACCAAAAAAGTGAATTAAAAATTAAAATTTTACCTTAAAAATATAATATTTATTAAAACTTACGAATAAAATGTTTAATTGTTCAAATCAAGTCTCTCTACTCCAAAATGATGGTAGGTTTAACATTGTCATAATTTATCTGAGAAATGCACTTTATTGAACAAATTGTCGTTCAAATTTGATGTGCTTTTAGATTCGTTTTAAGGGCATTATTAAGGGAAAATATTTATTGGAAAAATATGATCTGATTACCAAAAAAACAAGTCTTTTAAATCATAGGCTTTGACTTCTATATTTATTCTTGGAAAATCGAGTGATTTTTGCTATATCCGGCCTATTGTTGTAATATATTAACAATTTCGCGCATATAAAAGTAAAAATGTTTATAACTTTAACTCACAGTCATTAAAATACTGTTAAAAAATACTTAGGATATGAGTATATCATACTATAAAAGTTCTTTGTGATGTTTTGTGAATATTATTTTACTTGATTTAAAATTTCATTATAGATTTACTGCTTTAATTTATGTTAACCCTTATTCTACCTTTAGGTGGACGCGCGTCTTGAGCTGTAGGCGTGATCCTAAAAAGTAGGAGGACCGTCCAGATAGACCCCAGAATTTATAGACCCAGAATTTATAGACCCAGAATTTATAGACCCAAAATTATTTTATATAATGCAAAAAATAAACACAAAATAACTAATAAAAATATTTTTATTTAAAAACATTTTAAAAAACATTTATAAAACTTTATGAAACATAAAAAACTTTTAAAAATTTAAAAATAAGTAAAAAATTTTAAAAAAACTATAAATAAATAAATACAAATAAACAAAAATAATTGTAAATAAACTTAGAATAATCTATTTAATTTCTTTATTAGCGTAGCGCAACACCACTCCCTCCGATCTAGCCACCTTTATCGCCATAGCTTCCCAAACCGGCCCATGCTCCTCCTCCTCTTCTTTGTAATCTGAAATAATTAAATATCAAAAATTCTATGTAAATAAAAAATGTTTAATTAAAATTACCGGCCAAATACATAAAGGCATGAACCGCCTCATGAATTATTAAATCCCGGAGCTTATCACGGTAGTCCTCTGTCGATATGGCCGCAAACCGCTCATGTATATATATTCGAGTCCATTTCAGACCCGATTGCCAAGAGGACTGCCAAGTAACCGCTTGTTGGCTTCGAGTTAAAATCCATTTAGCGTTTTTGCCGAAGATAATTGATTGAATTACTCGCTTAAATCGAAAAAATATTAATTATATTTTATATAAGTGATAAAAATATTGAATATACATCTTGAAGAGTATTATCGAAGTATTTGGCATATAAATAAGCCAAATAGTTGTCGCAAAAGACTTTTGCGCGGTTAGCTTTGGAGTCTGGGAGGAAGATCAGGTAGCATTTACTAAAACTGTGGTTAAAATACCACCGAAAATCATCAAAAGAGGTCTTAACTTCGGACATTATGTAAAATTAATGTAAAATCGATAAAAATTATAGGAATGAGTGAGTGAGTGTTATCGAATGAGTGAGCACTCAGTGTTCGATTTGTGACGTCACTTGTACAGAAAGTACGTTCAGTATATTAGTGGTTTGGGGGTTACAAATATCATAAAATCAAACGTTATTAA